>CATIWR010062102.1:0-13710 GCA_949677035.1 Omphalea diandra
TTTCAAGTATCCCAATTACAACAGTGCAAGTGTCCTTGTTGTGTTTTCTCCAATTCACATGCCTAAATGCTTATTTCTTCAATGCATATATGCAAATATTACGTAATTTAAAATGTATATGATTTATGTTGGGGATGTTACGATCCAATAGGCATTGAGTGACTATTCCGCAATATGGAGTGACAACCTTCTTTTTAATGGCTAGTTTCATGTTTTTGCCTATAAAAGGGCCCTCCCACAACAAAAAGAAGCAAAGAAAAATGGTAAAAAGTGAGTATTTTTATTGTGAAAGCAATCTTTGAATAAAAGGGGTGAAATAAGTGTGATCTAGCTTCAAGGAAAGATCATTGTTAAAAGGTTGCAAAAGGTATCTTCAAAACAGAGTTGACGAATAAGTTTTAAGACTTCTCTCAAAACTCTCCACCAAATCAAGCATATCTTATAAATGTATTTTATATTATCTATTACTTGAGTAAGAGTTCTTTTTTTTCATTTTTTAAGTTGTAAATTCTTTTAAGAAAGTTTTTGGTTAGGAGATCTTAGAAGATCTAAAACCATTATTGTGAAAGGTCTAAGGTAGTACCCACAAACTACTTTGGGAAACAGTTTTAGAAGCATTCGAAAGTCTACTTGTAATGGCTTAGTAGTACCCGAAAACTACTATTGTAATGGTGATTTATAGCACCTGTAAGTTATCTGGATAGTGAAAGGCTTTAGTGAGAAAACTAAAGGAGTGGAAGTAATTAGGATTTTTCAAACCTCTATAAACTAATTGTCTCAATTCTTCATTGTTTTCGCACACATTTTTAATTGTTTTTACTTGCATTGCCCAGTTCAACCCTCTTTTATGGTACCAAAGGTCAATAATTAATATCAAGGCCTATCTCTCTATCAAAGCTTAAATGCTCAGAGTAAAGATCATGGTAAGTCATGAGGAATCATAATCAATCCATAAGCCACCGTTCTTCAAAGAAGATGACTATGAGTATTGGAAAAACTGTATGGAAATTTTTCTAGACAGTGAAACCATAAATCTATGGGACATTGCCGAAGAATGAAGAAAAGTTTCAACTAAACTAGTTAGGGATGTTTTAGTACCCAAGCCCAAGAGTGAATGGACAATAAAAAAGAAGAAAGCAAATTTGAAAAATATATGAGCTACATATGTTCTCTTCTGTGCAATCCACAAATCTCACTATGTCAAGCTGCAAATGTGCATATGAGCAAAGGACATTTGGGACACCTTATAGATTTAGCATAAAGTTACCAGCGAAGTCAAGAAGAAAAAGATACAAATGCATACTTAAATATATGAAACATTTGTATATCAGCCTGGTGAAACCATCACTAAGATGTACAATAGGTTTAGTGACATAATGGGCACTTTTAAAACTCTTAGGAAGTCTTACTCCAGCGAAGATATGGTAGCAAAGATCCTAAGAACACTTCCTAAAAACAAGTGGGAAGCTAAGAAGACAACAATAAAAGAAGCTAATAAGTTAGAAGTCTTATCACTAGATGAGGTCATGGGAAAGCTACTAGCCCATGAAATCACTCTTGAGAATCCAACTAAAAACTCTAGAGTGAGAAAGAAATATTTGGCCTTAAAAGCCAAAAAGGTACACTCTAAATCCCTTTCTTCTTGTTTTTTACTAACATCTTCTTCTAATGATGATAAAAACAATAGTGAAGATGAACACCTTACCCTTATAGCAAATAAAGTAAAGAAATTTCTTTCAAATCAAAAGAGCAAAAGAGCAAGGAGGTATAAGAAGAAAAGTACTAAGAGTCAACCCATTTGCTATGGATGCAATGAGAAAGGGCACATTAAGTTAGATTGTCCCAAGGTAAAGAAGAACAAAGTTCCTGCTAAGAAACACACCTCCAAGAAAGATAAGGAAGCGTATAAAGCTACCTGGGACAACACATGTAACTCTGAACCTAATGAGGAGGATACTAGAAAGGAGCTGGCCAATATTTATCTCATGACAATTGAAGAGAAATCTAAAAAGTCCTTAAGTGAGCACTCCTCTAGAAATGATAGTGACAGTGATGATGAGCATGCAGTAAATCCCCTTGATTTTTATTCTAGAGACGATCTATATTCAATTATCACCAAACTGACCATGAATGTTGAGACTCTCAAGTCTAACACCTCGTCTCTTAAGAAAGAGAACAAATATTTAAAAGATTGTGCTAAGAGTCAAGAGACTCTGGCTAAGGAAGTTGAGTCTCTAATTGCTGAGACTTCTAAGCTCAAGGACAGTCTCAACAAATTCACCAAAGGAAAGGAGAAATCAGACTTCATCCTTTAAATTCAAAGGAGTTGATCCATTAAACATGGATTAGGATATAATGCTTCTAACTCTATTGTTCCTTCTAGTTCCAAGACATTCTTTGTTAAGGCTAAGGAAGTTAGTATGACTAAACCAACAAGAATGCCAAAAGTTCCCAAGAAGTGAAATGCCAAGACCAATGGCATAAAGGCTAAGTCTTAACCCATTCATACACAACTGAAACATATTCCTCCTAAAGCAAACTATGCCTACATTTATCATTCTTACAAGGCTAAGAGGCAAAGTCTCCAAATGCATAGAAATTGGCATAATAATGCTTATAGATATACACCTCATATGAGAGTTGCTCCTAGATACTTAGTTCAAAGGTGTTACAAATCTCACAAACACCATATGCATGCTACACCTAGAAATAGAACACCAATGCACTTTAAAAGTGAGTGCTTTTACTATGATATTTATGGCCACATTACCTACCACTACCTTTTTAGAAGGCATGATGAGCAAATGACTAGATCTAACCCTCTAGGACTAAAAAGATTCGGGTACCTAAGACTTGATTCTCTTTATTTTATAGTTGTGCTTGAAGTCCTAAGTTAGAAAGTAAGAGTGGTATCTTGATAGTGGATGTTCAAAGCTCATGACAGGAGAAAGGGAGTTCTTCATTCAATTAGAAAAAAACTAAAGGACTTAGGAATGCATCCTTCAGAGACAATGGGAAAGCCAAAATCATTGGCGTAGGTAAAATTGGTAAGGATGTTGATTCACCTGTCCTTGATAAAGATTGGTTATTAATAGACTCAAATATAATATACGGAGTATAAGCCAGCTTTGTGACAAAGGCCTCAGAGTAATGTTTGATCCACAAGCTTGCTATGTGTCAAGGATGAGTGATAACAAAATTCTGTTCATTGGTAAAAGAATTCATAAAATTTATGTCATTGATTTAAATTCTCTCATTAACCATGATGCAAAGTGTTTAGTATCTATAGTGGATGAAGGAAAAACATGGCATAAGAGGCTAAGACATGCTAACATGGAACTCCTCAAAAAGCTTAAAAGGAGAAACTTGGTTGAAAGTCTGAATGAAATCAAGTTTGCAAAGGAAGGAGTTTGTGAAACATGTCAAAAGGGAAAATAAGTAAGATCTTCATTAAAAGCCAAGAATAAGGCAAGTTCATCTAGAACCTTGCAATTACTTCAAATGGATTTATTTGGACTTACTAGAGTGTCTAGCTTGGAAGGCATGCATTATGCATTTGTCATAGTAGATGACTACTCTAGATATACTTGGGGGTTGTTCCTCCCTCACAAGGACTCTTGTTTTGATGCATTTCAGACCTTTGCTAAGAGAATTCAAAACTAAAAGGATTTGAAAAGATGAGTATGGTAAGTTTCGTTGCTTTTGTGATGAGTATGGTATCTCATATAACTTCTCAACTCCTAGAGCACCATAACATAATGGTGTGGTAGAGAGGAAGAATAGAACTCTTCAAAAGATGGGTAGGACCATGTTAAATGAATATAATCTTCCTAAGTATTTTTAGGCTAAAGTTATGTACACTTCTTATTATGTCTTGAATAGAGTTTTAGTCAGGCCCTTGTTGAAGAAAACTCCCTATGAGTTGTAGAAAAATAGGAAGCCCAAGATTAAATATTTTAGAGTTTTTGGTTGTAAGTGTTTTATTCTAAACACTAAAGACAACCTTAGTAAGTTTGACTCCAAATCCGATAAAGGAATTTTTCTTGGATACTCTACTACTAGTAAAGGATATATGGTCTTCAACAAAAGAACACTTATTATAGAGAAGTCTATGCATGTTATATTTGATGAATCTAACCCCACTTTTTCAAGAATAGAAGAAGATGTTGATGATTTTATAGGTCCTATGAGTAAGCTGAACATTCGAAAAGATGGGAAGGTTATGGATAAGCCACAAGAGATGAGGAGTGAACAAAATACAGGTCAACCTCTTCCTACTCCAAATGAAGAGCAAACTTAGATGGAAAGGGACTGGGTCTTCAAGAAAGATTATCCAAGTGATCTCATCATTGGTGATCCTTCAAGTTAGGTAACTACTAGATCATCATCTCAAAATGCATGTACCAATCTTACTTTTGTTTTCCTTATTGAGCCTAAGAACATATATAAGGCCATTAAAGATGAATGAACTATAGGTACTTGTTATGCAAGATGAACTCAATCAGTTTAAGAGGAACAAGCATGGACTTTAGTTCCTAGACCTTAAAAACATTCCATTATTGGAATAAATGGGTCTTTAGAAATAAGTTTGATGAGTATGGAACCATAGTTAGAAACAAGGCTTGGTTAGTAGCCAAATGCCATAATCAAGATGAGCAAATTGAATTTGATAAGACCTTTGTACCAGTAGCAAGATTGGAAGACATTAGGATTTTGCTTGCATTTGCATCTCATATGAATTTTAAATCATATCAAATGGATGTCAAGAGTGTTTTCCTTAACGGCTATATTGATGAAAAAGTATATATTGAATAATCCCTTGTTTTGAAAATCATTATTTTCTTAACCATGTGTTCAAGCTTACCAAATCCCTATATGGCTTAGAGCAAGCTCCAAGAGCTTGGTATGAAAGGTTGAGCAACTTTCTTATAATGAAAGAATTTTCCAAAGGGTTGGTAGACATAAAACTTTTCTCTAAAGAGAAGAATAGAGACTTATTACTTATGCAAATATATGTAGATGATATCATTTTTAGTGCCACTAATGTTTGCTTATGCGAAGATTTTAGGTAATGAAAAGTGAATTTGAGATAAGTATGATGGGAGAGCTTAAGTTCTTTCCCAAATTACAAATCAAACAAGAGAATGAGGTAATTTTCATCAACCAAGCTAAATACTTAAGCAAACTAATCAAAAGATTTAGTGTGGGGAACAACAAACTATGTAAAACTCCAATGAGCACCAATATCAAGTTAAGCACAGATGAAAATGGTAAGGTTGTGGGTTAAAAGTTTTATAGAGGTATGATTAGTAGTCTTATCAATTTAACAACATCTAGGCCTGATATTATGTTCAGTATGTGCTTATGTGCTAGATATTAGTCTAATCCAAAGGAGTCTCATTTGCAAGTTGTAGAACACATACTTAAATACCTTATTTGTACTCTCAACTTAGGACTTTGGTACCCTAAGAGTTCTTCATTTGAGTTGAATGCATTTTCAAATGTTGATTTTGTTGGGTGTATCTTAGATAGAAAAAGTACTTTAGGCATATATCAACTACTTGGTCAATGTTTGGTGTCTTGGAGTAGCAAAAACCAAAATTTAGTTATTTTGTCAACTGCTGAAGAAAAGTATATGGCAGCAAGTTTTTGTTGTGCTCAAATCGTATGGATGAAGCAATAACTTCTTAATTACAAGGTTATGGGAAATCAAGCAGCCATCAAGTGTGACAACACTAGTGCCATCAATCTATCTAGGAATCCCATTTAGCATTCTAAGAGTAAGCATATAGATATAAGATATCACTTTCTTAGCTATCGTGCTAATAAAGGTAATATGGTACTAGAATTTGTTGATACTAACCATCAATTGGCAAATATTTTCACTAAACCTCTGTGATGAAAGGAAGCAATTCATCAAAACAAAACTTTGAATGATTGATGAAAGAACATTGAATTAAATTCAATAGCTCCTTCTATTTCACCTTTGTTTATTCATGCATATTGATTGGTTGATGATTGATACATTGCTTGAAATGATTACCATTAAAGTCTTTAGACTTTATAAGCTAAAGATTTTAATTATGCATTATCTTGATCAAATATCCCTATATTAATTGAATTTATGACTATATCATTGAGTTTGATTAATAATTTATATTGGCTAAGTTTTCAAAATGATTGCATATTTGAAATATTTATTTTAAACTTAGTTTTGTTTTGGAAATCATAGCCATCGGCCATTGCATGTTTCCCAATGATCGTTGTGTTGTGAGTTCCATATTTTAGCTTTTGTATGTCCTCACAATCGTAGTGTTTTCCAACGATCGTTATTCTTCATCCAATGGACGCTTTGAGCAACCACCATCATTGGATGAAGAACATTTGCTTAAACAAGCTAATGGTCATGTCCAATAGTCATTGTTCTATTCATAACGATCGTTGAACACTTCTAGCAGTCATTTTTTAAAATTCAAAGGAAGCTCACTAAACTTCTATATAAACCCCTCAAACCCTAAAGTTGGCTTACTTTATGCTTTTACTGTGATTTCGACTCTCTCTCTCTCTCTCTCTCTCTCTCTTTGTTGTTGTTATTTCATTGGCATTCTTACTTGCATCAATCCTTAAACACTTAACCAAATGGCACCCAAAACCTGAGTCAACAAAGAGATACAAGCAACCAGCAAGAAAGAACCCTCAACCATCATGTTCAAGCCCAAAGGCAGAGGAAAATTTAGCCTCAATGCTAGCACAACAGAAGAAAAGGACATGTGAACCCTCTTCTGCACCATAAGCCGTAAAAAAAATCTAAACCTGGCCTAGAATCAAAGGGAAAAGGGAAGGAAACAAAAATAAAGCAAACCCCTCTTATTGTTCAAAATTTTCATCTTAAAATAGAGAAAGAAAGGGAATTAGCCCTCAAACTACTTAAAAGACATCTTAGGGGAGGTAAATTCTTCGAATGGAGTGATCTAAAAAGGTATTGATTACCCAAACAAGTGGAGAAATTAATGGTAAGGATAAGGTTAGAACTCTTTTGTCATATAAAAGAGCCCTCCTATCTGGAGCTCATAGTAAAATTTCTCACCACATTAGAAGTTTTAGGAAGTGATTACCACGCATATGCACAAGAAGGTATGATTAATTTTAGACTTTTTAGCAAAAAATACACTCTAAGGCTGAATGAACTAACAAAATGTTTCAATGCCACCACAACTAGAATACTAGAACCTCCTCCCACTTTCAAAGTAAATGTAAATCAATTCTAAAAGTCAATAAAAAATGGGAAGAGCAACTATAACAATAATAACAATAAGGCATCTAAGATACAAAGTCAAACTTTGAGAATAGCTCACCGTTTCATTACTTGGAACATCAATGGGAGAGCTCAATTCAATGGCAACTACACCATCACAGACTTGCTCTATCTTTAGTACATGAAGAACAAGCAAAGGATCAACACACCCATGTTCTTAATGCTAAGGAATGATGGACAAATAGATAAATGTAATGAATTTGTGATGGGTCACTACATTACTAGAATTGCCAAATACATAAAGGCAATTCTGCCAATAGAGGAAGAACTTGAAGAAAAGAACATTGTGTTGAAAAAATTCCACACAATGAATCAATAAGTGAAAAGATGCTTTTGAGTATGGAGATCCTTTAAAGGTTAAACACTGGCCTAATCAAGAGAATACCAGAAGAAGGAGAGACCTACGAATAAGAATAGAAGGATGAAGATGTTGAGGAAGCCATCAGAATAGGGATTGTTATTGTTGAAGGTATTGAAACTAGTGCTCTTGCTCCTACTACATCTCTCTCTAACTTTAAAAAAAAAGGTCTTTGATTAATTGGCAACCATTTTCAGTATAGTTTAACTGGTTAAGTCCTGTACTATCTATCGTCACCAAAAGGTATAAAAAATCCAAAAGGATAGTGGAAGGTTTAAATTTGGAGTGGTTGTAGTCCTCTACTATCTCTTTTCATCAATTAGACCTTAGATTGGATAGTGGAAGGTTTAAATTTGTAATTTGGAACTCCAGCCACTCCAATAGAGATAGATGCATAAGTTGAGCCCAAGGACAAACCCTATAACCCTTACCTCCAATCATCCCTTCCATCTCATGTTAGATATTTTGTCTTTGTTTTATCTTTTTTTTTTCCTTGTCTTTGTTTTCTCAAAACTAGTTAATGTAAGGGACAATATATTTAAGGCTATAAATATCTTTACTTTTTGTTTATATTGTCATTTGAGTTTCCATTTTCTTTATTATTACTATACTTATGTATCTATTTTTGATAATGACAAAGGGGGAGAAGAAAAGAGAAGCAATAGTAAAATAAATAAGTTAGGAGGAGAAGCTATGAGAAAGCAAGACAAGGTAAAGGAGAATGTATATTTACATGAAAAAGATAAGGAAAATGTATTGCATGTGACTTGATTTACCAAGGTAACATGTATATATATGAATTTGTTTTGCTAAGCACTTGGTATGTATAACTTGCTTTAACAGTGCATAAAATTTAAAGCAAAACGGGAGTAACATAATCTATTATAACTTATGCACTTGTATTTGAATCACATTGTTTAACAGTTTGTTATACTTAAGGATCATATGATGTACATTTCTCACCTCTTGTAAGATTGATTAAACCTGATAGAATGTTTGTTATCATCAAAAAAGGGGAGAATGTTAAACATAGCTTGGGAGTTTGGTGAACCAAGCTTGTTTGATGATTACAAACATATCTAAAAGCTAACTTTTGTCCATGTTGGTGTGTAAATCCTGCAGATACATTAATCTTTTGATCAAAGGCTTTTGGAAAAGAGTTCTGGTAAAAACTCTAAGTATTCAAAGCCAACGGGTGTTGCTGCATTTCAACAGGCATTGGTACTTCATCAACAGACGTTAAAGATGAATAAAAAACTTAAGCCTTGTAAGTTATTTTCAACAATGGGCATTGCAGTTTTGCCACAGGCATAGCTCATCGATATCTCAATAGGCATTGCATTTTCGCAATAAGCGTTGAACCAAGTGACTTGATGTGAACATAACTCTCAAAGTCTCGACATGGGCATTACATTTTTATCAATAGGCATTGGAAAATCTCCTAAGTATAGCTAAAGTTTATAGTCCCTCCAACGGGGCACTTCATATTTTCAATAGGCATGAGATCTTTCTTAATAGGCATTGGAAGCTAGCCAACAATTATTGAAACACTGTAGAAAATATTGACAAATAGAGCATCAAGTTCGCTTCCTCTTAGAAACTTACAATTGGCATTGTCCTTATCTCAATAGAAGTTGAAGTTGAATTCCAACAGGCATTGAGAAGCTCTAATAGTCGTTGAAGGAATTGATAACTAAAAAATTGAGAAAGTCAAAAGATGAGCATCTAGGCAAATCTCTCTCTAACAACTAGTTTCAACGAGCATTTTAATGAGATCAACGACTGTTGAGGTTGTATTCTTACCCAACAACAAGCGTGGAGATTGTTCAATAAGTGACTATTATGTGACATGGAGTGACAACCTTCTTTCTAACGGTTAGTTCTGTCTTTGCCTATAAAATGACCCTTCCATAAAAAAAATAAGTAGATAAAGATGGTAAAAAGTAAGTATTTTTTATAGTGAAACAAGCATGATCTAGCTTTAAGGGAAGATCATTGTCAAAAGCTTGCAAAAGTTATCTTCAAAATAGAGTTGAAGAACAAGCTTTAAGACTTCTCTCAAACTATCCACCAAATCAAGCATATCTTGTTAGTGTATTCTATATTATTTCTTGCTTGACTCAAAGAGCTTTTTTTTTTTTATCTTTAAGTTGTAAATTCTTTTAAGAAAGCTTTTTGTTAGAAGATCTTATAAGCTTTAAAACCATTTTTGTACAAGGTCTAAGCTAGTACCTGCAAACTATTTTAGAAAATAGTTTTAGTAGCACCTGAAAGTCTACTTGTAACGGCTTGGTAGTGCCTAGAAACTACTATTGTAAAGGTGATTGACAACTACTGTAAGCTATATGGATAGTGAAAGGCTTTAGTAGGAAAACTAGAGGAGAGGACGTAGGTAGGATTATGCCAAACCTTTATAAATTGATTCTCTTGATTCTTCATTGTTTTCATACATATTTTTAATTATTTTTACTTGTCATTGTCCTATTCAACCCCCTCCCCTTTTAGGGCACCAAGGGACAATACTTTTACCTTAACATATATATATATATATATGTGTGTGTGTGTGTGTGTGTGTGTGTGTGTCTATGTACACACACATTTTAGAAGGAGTTGTTATGCATTTTATTACTTGATGTATTGTCTTTGCATATGCCACTTGGTTATTTGTTTAAATGTTTGTTTGATTGCATTTTTTTTTTTTGGCAATATTTAGCTAATTTTCTCATTTAATTGGTATCTTAGATATATATATATATATATATATATACACTTCAATAAAGAAAGTGTCATAAAATATTTTATTTAGGGAGAGCATAAAAGTTTTTTTCATTATTATTGTTAGGTTTTGTAAAACAAGCACAATGAAAAAATAAAAATTTTCTACATAGAAAACCCACCAAGGATCCATGTGATTCAATTAAATTGAGAAGAGAAATGTGTAAACCTTACCAATTCGGATAAGAGAGGAAAGATTGATGGAAGGTATTTACACTAATAACACCCAACCTCGAGCCTGGAGTGTAGATCGTCATATTCATACACTATCAATATGATTAATGCCCTATACAGGTATCTGCATGAACACACTCTCTCCAAATCAAAAGTGTGCTAGCACTAGGGCTTCTCTCTCTCTCTCTCCAAAATATTTTCTGAAAAACATAAACATTTTGTGTGCTTTGAAATACCCTAAAATAAGCATATATATATATATATATAAAGGTTAACAATTAAGATATTTATGCTAACTTTATATCTTGAAAATATATTTAAGATAATATTATATACCATTTTTAACCTTTAAAATGAAATAGATACTTAAATAATTTAGATAATATTTCTAATTATCTTAATTACAAATAGAGAGATTAGTAAAACCCAATTTCTCTTTGGGCCCATTATATGTATGCAACTTTGTTGATTCACATAATGTTGGTAGTGGCCCAAAAACCTATTTTGGCTATTTTAGCTCACAAGTCATAAGTGGTCTATAGTAAGTCATTATAACTACCTAAATTATGTAAAAGTCAATGATTCGACCTAACCTATTTTATAAATAGTATTACAATCCTTTTATCATAATTTTTATCTCAATTGAACATAAGGTATGAATTATATCATCCTTATACAATTCAATTCTTTCTTGATCTCTAAGTAGACTTATGTAAAATGACATTAATAACCTTCGTCAATTCATTTCTACATGGTCATGCAATCTCTTCAGTCTAACTTATTGAAGGGTTGAAAATATATTTCTCATAATATATGAGGGACAAATTACTTCTCAATCACTCATTTTCCTCTATATGATTTACTTCATATCCAAAATCAGTTTGTATAATTATCTTGTTAAAGATAATGTTGGACTATATTAAAATGTGAAGTTCATCATATTGGAATTGATGGTTATTTTCATGTTAGAGGATTAAGCCAATACTATTGCATGAGAATCACTTGTGAGTATTTATCCATTTAGTGTTCTCATAGTGGGTCGATCCAATATTATGTTTCTTAAACATGTATCTATGTGTTCGACTTAATATCAAATATCTATGACTAGTAAAACATAGTCATCAATCAAACACATACTAGTCTTTATTCATTATTATCCCAATACTAATGACCGATTAGAATATAATTTTTTACACCTAAAGGTTTTACTATCAAGTTACATACTTGATGACATTAGGTAGAATTAACTATTCATGAAATTTATAATTTAGTCGTAAATAAAATATAAAAAAGATATTTAATAAAAATGCAACAATGACATTATTAAGAAAATATTCATTACAAGAATCGGTCTAAGGCACATAACTAACAATTATTTCATTATATTCTAAAATTCTTACTATTTTAATCATGTTTTGTACTTTAAGATTTGTCATTCAAAATTGGTACTATGGAACCTTGTTTTCGGATTTATTATCTCTAACAATTGGTTGTTTTGACTTCATTAATTTGGAACTTTGATATAAGATCACTTATTTTGATATCTTCCTTTGTGAATGTAATTGTTATTAGAATTTGAATTAAACTTAATTCTACTTTATGTATTTTATCTTTATTGATTATTTGTTCAATCGTATTTTCTCCTCTTTTCTTACCCTTGTCTATATAGAATTCCCTTTCTTTTTTATCTTGCCAAAAAGGGAGAAGAAATTGAACAATAGAAAAATAAGCATTACCTAAGGGGAGTTGAATGAATTGTTTGAATTTATCTTGTTTATCTTGTTTTTCCTTTTCAATTCAATTTAGTTATCAAAATAAAAAAAAAAAGGGGAGATTGTTAACCTAAGTTAGGTATCTAACTTAATCACTCTTTATTTTGATACTGATAATGAAATTGAATAATATTATTCCAATTAAGTATATTTGTATAGAAAATTAAGTTAGAAAAATGTTCAAACTCAAGAACTTAGAAAATCTTCTAAGACATGTAGTGGACCTGCAAAATCATCCCCAATAAATTATAATCGCAATCAAGACAAGTAAATCACGACTAAGGTAAGAAAGTCATGACCAAGATGAATTTGAACAAAAATTGACAAATTAAATTATGATCACTATTTTGATTACAAAAGGCAAATTGTGACCACTATCAGATAATTAGGTCGAAGCAACTCTAATGGATAGTTGAAAAACTGATGAGAAAATGTCACATGGCACTAGTCATTAGATGCAGTCTAAAATAGCAATTAGGAATTTCTTGTCCTGACCACGAAATGAATTTCTTAACTGCAATTTTGAGTCTGATAGTGCATTAAATGCAAATTTTCTAGCTGTTGGAAAAAGATATGGCCATAATACCTTTTTAACATTCATTTTGAGGGTGAAAGCTATAAATACCCCCTCTAAAGGTCCTTAATGCACAAAGAACTAATTTCATTTGTGGCCAAACCCTTGCACTTCATTTAAACATCTTTTATCCTTCTTTTTAGATAATTGTAAAGCTTTGAATGCTATTGTAAGGTTTGGTGTGAGTCTCAAACACTTGGAAATTGTGTTTAGGAGTGAACCATAGAAAACTCTTATTATGTTTAAGTGTGAGTCTTAAGAAAACACTTGTAAAGGGTTTGAGTATATGTAATGACCAATTGATTTTAGCTCTGATACCAATAACTGTAATGACCAATTCATGTTAGCTCTGATACCAATAACTATAACAACCATATTCATTTTCATAACTCATATCAGTCATGTTCAAAATACATATGCATAAAGGTTTTATCCATCCTACACACAATCAAACATTTATTTGATGCACATATATGTATATGACACAAGGAGAGAGAGAGTTTGGATTCAGCCGACGACCTGTGGTCCATATGTCTCAATGTAAAACTAAAAGCACAAAAGTGTCCAATTCCTATTCTTCAGTATCTGAAAAATTTTTTTTACGATTTGGTGAGTCGCGACTCAGTGAATAAAAACAATAATCAAATTCTCATGGCATAATCCATAATCAAATATCATTAAGATACATTGCAAGTATAACAATTAACTATGCAAGTGCAAATGCAATAGCTTTGTTTTTGTC
>CATIWR010062113.1:0-19802 GCA_949677035.1 Omphalea diandra
TCGACAACAACAACAACTTGTTTCCCTCGGCTTCTTTGATATCTAAAGTTTGCGAGGAAGGTGGGTTCAACATTGAAGGAATGGATTGATAAAGGGAAGGGATCAAGAGAAGGATAATAAACAGAGAGGGATAACAAAAAAAGAAAGAGAGGAATCACAAACTATGAACTAAAAGGAGAAGTTGTAGGTATAAGGGGATGAAGCTTAGCCACATACCCAATCCATCGCTAATATTAACCTTGTGATTGGCAAAATTCTATAGGGAGGAAAGAAAATAAGGAAGGAAAATAAATTTTATTTTCTCTCCTTATTTTCCTCCCTCATGCTTCGATAAAAAAGAGGGGAAGGAAAATAATTTTTATTTTCCCTTGATTGGATAACCAACTATGGAAGGAAAGAAAAATAATATGTACTATATTTCCAATTTTACCCTTTATTAAATAAAATATTTAAATATATAATTGTATTGTATAATGATAAAAAATAATAATAATTATTTAATTGATTTTATATAAAATTAAAATTTATATAATGATAAATATAATGTTAATACGAACAAATTCTAAAATTATTTTTATATTTGAAATGTTAAAAAAATATATTTATAGATTGATTTATATTTTTTAAATATTAAAATGTAACAAAAATATTTTTAAATTTTGAAATATTACCCAAGAATTGTTGAGTGAAAATGAGAACAAATTAAACAATTTTGGTTCGGTAGGTTTGGTTCGGGTTGTTTCAATTAAATTACATGTATTTTAAATTTGATTTGATTCAAATTGGTTTGATTTGTTAATTACTTCAGTTAATTCAATTTTTTTTGTTTCTATATAAAAAACCGAACCAAAAACCTAAAAGCGAATTTTTAAAAAAGTATAATTGAATAAACCAATTTTATTAAGGGATCAAACCAAACCAGCTCGGTTCGGTCGATTTTTCAGTTTGATTCGGTTTGTGCTCAGATTCTATAATTTTTTACACTGTCCAAGGGTACGATTGTAAATTCTGTAAAATCCCCTCTTTCTTCCATATTTTCTCTCCATTTTGGAGAGAAAATGGAGGGGGAAAAATTTGAGTTATTTTCCTTCCCCCTTCTATTTTCCTCCCCTTCCCAATCAAAGTAAAATACATTTTCTCTCCTATTTTCCTCTCCCCCTTATTTTTACTCTCTCCCAATCACAAGCTAAGGAAAGAAGTACCTAATTGGGAGTAGAGGTAAGCAAAAATAAGACCAAACCGTAAAATCTGTCAGACTGATATAATTCAATCGGTGTAATTCAGTTCTAACTCTTTAGTAAAAATTGATTTGTTTTTTATTTGAGTTTTTAAAAAATTATTTTTTATTTTGGTTCAGTTTTTTATATAAAAAAGTAAATAAATTAAAATTATTAATAGATCAAACTAAAGTGAATCAAACTAATTTAAAATATTTATAATTTAAGTAAGTCTAACCAAATCAAATTGAAATTTTATAGGTTCAATTCGGTTTGATTTGTATATATATAAATTTTGGTTTATTCAGTTCTATTTATTTGACTTTTCAAAAAAAAACTTTGGTTTCATTTGATTTTAAAAATATAAAATTCAGTTTATTTGATTTTGAAAAAAGAATCAAATTAAATAAACTAAATCAATTAGATGTTCCCTCTAATTAGGGGCCCTTTATATAATGACTCAAATAAACTATTTAGACATGAATGAACATATTTTTTTATATTGAATATTGTTTTATTTGTTATTTAATATTGCTTTCTAAAGAGAATGATGTTTTATAAAAAAAAAGATAATTAGAGATAGGTTGAAGAGTTACACATATGGGCTGAGCTAACAAATTAAATGAGTTTAAACCATGATATTGAACTAAACATTATAGAAAAATATGTCTAGCCTATGTTAATGAAGTAATATCAAAATCCTTAAAACTAACTTGGCAGGAGAACACACGGAAGAAAGAACCATCATGCGATCTTAGTACTCAATCGATATTGGAAGAATAAAAATAAATTCACATAAATGAGCTCAATAATTATATTATTTATTTTAAAATTGAAATTATTTAAATTAACAAATGAAGAATTAATATTTTTTATTTTATATTTAAATTTTATTATCCTTTAATAATAATATTTATATACATAATATTACATTTTAATATATTTTACTTAATGTTTATGATGTATGAAAACATTTAAGGAAAGATATTTTTGCGTCTTAGAAAATTCACTGAAATTTACCTAAAATGTTTTAAATGCGTTTTTACAATTTTAAAAAATATATTTTTCACTTTCAAAACACGTTTATCTACTATCGATTTTAGTTATGGAATTTATAGATAATTAATATTTATTTTTTAAATATTTGATTGATTATTATCATTGTATTTATTTTTACAATTAATATTGATTTGAATAATTATCTTAAATATTATTTTTTATATAATCTCATAATTAGTTACTTCAATATTTATTATACATGTATATATGTAAGAAAAAATTATATAAATATGTCTTCGTATTTTTTTATATTTTTATATTTTCACATTCTTTTTATATTTTATTTCTTATATTTTTAAAAAAACTATTTTTTCATGTTCATTTTTATGTTTCTCATTTTCGTTTCTACATTTTTTGTTTTTATACTATCTAGCTTAATGTATAAAATTTTGCAATTCGAGTTTATATACCCTTTGCTAATTTTAAAATAAAAATACAAGTTGAACAAGCCAATGACTAAGAATTTGAATTTGATAAATACTAACATTTTGTAATTTTTCATTTGACACATAAATTTAAACTCACATTTCAAATCAAAACGTATCCAAACAAATCCTAATAGATTTCTGACATCTCTAAGAACATTTGAGCCGACTTTTCTGTTGTCATGAATTCTTTATAGCTTGTAACTTTTTTTGGAAGCAAATTTTGGTCATATTTATCTTTGAACAGTGATAACCAGGCTGATTAGCTCATCCATTAAAGGAAAGCTAGACCCATTTCTATATATATATATACATATAGAGAGAGAGAGAGAGAGAGACAAAAACCTTCTACAAGCTAGGTTTCTTATTAAATAGGATAAACCTATCTTAATTTCATTATGCGTAGGAAAAGACTTAATTATTCTATATAAGCAAAGCTGCTCATACTAAAATGTGAAAAGGGACAGACACTCTTACAATCTCCGAGGTAACTCATACTTGTTTCTTTTCTAATCATTTCCTTGTCTTGTTGGATCCAATCATCAGAGCTGATCTATCAAGTTTATCAAATATAATGTCTCATTTTCGAAGACAACCTTAATATTATTGGATAAGAAATTCATTCACATTTTGTTATATTTTAGATATGTTCAAAGTAGTTTATGGAAATTGAATCATCATTTCTCTCCTTAATGCTGATCTCAAAATAATAATAATAATAATAAGAAAGAGATGTACAAATCATATGACAAAACTAGGGTAACTTTGGATCGTCGTTTTGTCTTTCAAAACCTGAAATTTTTTTTTTAAATATTCTTTCTGAGTTACGATTAGACATATCCAACCTAGAGACAGTTCCCCTAGTCTGGTACCCCTACACACACTTGTCACTCACTACCAGTATTCTCAGTCAAGCTAATGGTAGTCTTCGCTACTTCCCTATGCATGTTATAGTATAGTATATTCACTGTTCGTTCATACCAACCATTCCACCTACATTCTTTTCTTTTTCTTTCGTTTGTAATTCTAATCATTCTTTTTTTCTTTGCTAAGATTTAATATTTACTTGCTTATATGATTCAATGTTTAATGCCCTTCTCCTTTTTTTTTTTTTGGGTTCTTATTAATATAAGCCAGTGAGATTGGAAATGTCATATTTACTATTTGATTTTTCTCCATATCTATTATTGGTGCATGCCTTTTTCCAGTCAAATCATCATCTTCAATCATCATTTTGAATGAGCTGTTGCTGTCTTGTCAACCCAGAAGCAAGTGAATGATATGGAGAAAAAAGAAAAGTGAGGACCTATCGGTTACCCTCACAATAAATAACATGTTTGTGACATTTTTAACAGCGAAATTAGTATTATTTCAGACGGAATACTAAAACATTAATTGGTAACAGTGATTCATAAACATTCATTGTCCGAACATAGGGCGGAAGGAGAACTGTTCACTTCGTCAAAAATAAAAAAAAAAACCTTTGCGTGATTCAGACTTCTACCTTATTTTAATGCAAAGAGCTTGATAATTTAATAATGGGATGTCATTACTTTGACAACTTTGTTACGCTTTTAAAATTCCCAGGTTCATTCCCCCCCTTCAGAACAAAAAAAAAAAATCCCAGTTTTACAGGAAAAAAAATGAAAAAGAAATAACATCAATTTATGATGTTTCTTTTAAAACTTCCACTTAACCATTGACAGTATGGGTGGAAAATCATATAGGGAAAAAAAATAAAAAGAAAAAATAAATTTTATTTTTTTCTTTTTTTCTTTTGTTTTGATAAAAAGAAAAAAAATAATTTTATTTTTTCTTATTTAAAAAGTAAGATATAAAAGGAAAGAAAAATACTATTTTATATATTTTTTATTTTTCTTTTTATTCAAGAAAATAATTAAATATATAATTGTATTGTATAATGATAAAAAAAAGATAAATATTTTATATTTTAATTAATTTTATATAAAATAATAATTTATATAATGATAAATATAATATTAATACTAAAAAAAATCTAACATTAGTTTTTTATATTTCAAATATTAAAAAAACATATTTATACATTCAGTTATATTTTTTAAATATTAAATATTTGTTTTTAAATTAAACATTAATGCTAACATTTATCAAACATTATTTTACAATAGTTTAATATTCAATCACTAAATATTGATTGGTAAATATGAAATTAAAAAGACACTAAGTAAAAGATTATAAGGTTTTGAGAGAATTAATTTCAATTAAAAATTTTAGATAAAAATATTTTACTAAATTTATAATTGAAATTCACTTTATGTTTATTTTAAATCTTAAAAATAAAATAACTTCAATTCATTATAAAAATCTCCTCAATCTCTCATATTTGATGTTGATTTTATGTTCATGGGCAAAATAGTAATTTTATCAAAATCCCCAATCTCATATTTTCTTTCCATTTTAGAGAGAAAATAAAGAGAAAAAATAAATTGTATTTTCCTTCTCTAATTTTTCAAAGTTACTTTTTTTTCCTTATTTCCCACCTTTATTTTACTTCCTCTTTTATTTTTCTCCCTCACAAACAATGTACAAGTGTTAATAATTGTTTTAATCAACATTTTTTTCAAATAAAAAATTGCTCATAATTAGTGTATGTAAGTGTTTTATATATTAAATCAATGATATAATGATACAATAATTTTGTTATTTTTACACTGTTTTTTTAAATATAAAAAAATATTTTTTTTTTACATGTACATGTAATTTTTTTTATTGACTTAATGTAGTAGACTAGGTATAAAAAAAAAAATTTCTACACATACATAATTATTAATTGGTGGGATTGCTAGTAAGGAATATAATCAAATACACTGATTTGGATAACCTATTGTTAGGACATGCTAACGTGTTCAACTAGCTAGAGTTACCAAATTAAGATGTATTTTCTATCTACTGTGCTTATTTAATTTATGGAGAGAGATTATTAAAAATTAATTATTATTAAAGCTATTAAATTGATATGAAAAAATATATTTATTTTTTAGGAATCGCTTGATAAAAATTTAATATCGATTGATGTGCAAATCAATATAAAAGATGATATTTAAAAAAAAAAAGAAAAGAAAAGAAAAATAAATTTGGCAATGTCTCTTTTCAATCAAGTTTTAACTTCTTTGAAACAACCACAATCCATAGTATGTGAATTCAATAACATAGTCAAAATTAATGATGCTAACAGAACCCTCAAAAGAGATTAGCATGAGCGTCCTTTCTGGCTGATCTACCTCCTTACCAATAATAATAATACATCATAATCTTGCACACTACAACTCTGGCATGTGGGACACAGCCAAAATAGATCGCAGTTTAGCATCTTAATAATATCTCCTAACACTTGATTAACCAACCAATCAAAAGTTAGTGACGAGAATCCAATGGGATAATGGTGGCGTGTGATCACAAACATGAACAGAATTCAATTACGTGGAATCTCATTACCCAAGATTTTTAGGTTCGCTGTTAGATGATTATATTGTTGGATTTATGTCGAATTTCTATATCATTTAGATTTTCAATTTATTGAATTTTTTATTTAATTTTAATTAAAAATAAACTTTATTTATAAAATAATTTAATTATAAAAATTAATAAATTTTTATCCAGTGATTTTTAAATTTTTTTTGTTTTAAAAAATGTTTATATTAGAGAGATTTATATATTTTGAATTGTAAATTGTGCATATTATTTCTTATTTCTATCTCAGTACTTGTTCATTTAAAAAAGTATCTTGATACATAATTTTATATTTTTATTTAAGTTAGAAATAGATTTGATAACTATTTATTATATATGTAATCTCTATTATAATAAATTATTAATTATTTTAAGCTCATAAATATAATTTTGTAAAGGTAAATTATATAAATTATTATATTTTTTATCTACACTCATTCATAAATTAATTTATTCATGTCAATCAAAATTTCCTCCATTCAGCTGCTTAGCAATTTTTAAATGTAACATAAAAGCAAAGTTAAAACAACTGTCATCTGCTTTGTAGGTAAAAAAATATTCCTCTTTTTGTGATTACTAATGAACAACAGAAGAAAAGAGGTTAAGGTGTTATACAAGCATTCCCACTCAATAGAGGTCCCTTTTTAAAAAATAAAAATAAAAAAATATTGATGGCTTTAATAGCCATATATTATAAATAGGTGGACAATATATCAAATGCAGTGTTCTGAGAGAGAGAAAAATAAAAGAGAAAGTAAAGTAATGATAAAAAAAATAAGAAAAGAAAGTAATTTTATTATGTTTGAGAAAAGAAGGAAAATAAAGTTTATTTTTTTCTTTTTATTTTCTCTCCAAAATAGAGAGAAAATGTGCGAGATTAAGAGGATTTTTATAAAATTACAATTCTACCTATAAATATAAAATTAACACCAAAGTGAAGTTATTTTATTTTTAAGATTTAAAATAAAAATAAAGTGAATTTAAATTATAAAATTAGTAAAATAATTTTATCTAAAATTTTTAATTGAAATTAATTCTCTCAAAATTCTATGACTTTTTACTTAATATATTTTTAGTTTCACATTTACTAACTAATGTTCAATAATTGAATATTAAAATATTAAAAAAATAATATTTAATAAATGTCAGCGTTAACCGTTTAATTTAAAAACTAATGTTTAATATTTAAAAATACAACTAAATGTATAAATTTGTTTTTTAACATTTGAAATATAAAAAACTAATATTAGATTTTTTTTAGTATTAACATTATATTTTTCATTATATAAATTGTTATTTCATATAAAATCTATTAAAATATAAAATAATTATCTTTTTTAATCATTATACAATACAATTATATATCTAATTATTTTTTTGAATAAATGATAAAATAAGAAATATATAAAATAATATTTTTTTCTTCTATACTATACTTCACAGATAAAGAAAAATAAAATTATTTTTTCTCTTTATTTTTTTACTCTTTACATGATTTTCTAAACATAGTGTAAGTATTGACAGAAAGTGATTAGGATTAGCAGCAAATTGCGCGTCTAATTGAAGCTTTTATTAATTGACTTTTATTTTTTGTTAGACATCACATAGGACCTCAAGTAGTTCCTGAAAAAATTTAGAAAGGCTGAAGTACGCCACTATGCATCAGTCCATTCAAAAAGCTGCTTTTGTTAGGGAAAAGGGATCAGGCAAAGGTAGCCCCTAATATCACTTTTGTTTATTCGTTTTTTCGGTGCAGAAACTCATATTACTAATGGACCAAAGTTGGCTTAAACGCTCTCTCTGCAAAATGCATTTATCGTCCGGACATAATTTATAAGTGATAATTCATGTCCTGTTATATCAGAGAGATTTATATATAATATAAAAATATTTAATTTAAATATAATTTATTTAATTAATTATATTACGATCTTCAACTCTAATATTGATATGCTAATGAAATAGATTATACAATACGATATGTATAACTCATTTAATTAATTATGTTATTAATGTATTATGACTCAAAAATATATATCTAACTTTAAAATACATATATATAATAACTTTTAATATAAAAATATTTAATTCAAATATGACTCGTTTAATTAATTATGTTACAATCTTCAACTCTAATATTAATATGTTAATGAAATAGATTATACAATATGATCTATATAACTCATTTAATTAATTATATCATTAACGTATTATGACACAAAAATATATATTTAATTTCAGTATATATATATATATATATAAAATAATTTTTAATTAAAAATATTTATATATTGAAAAATAAAGACTAAATATTAAAAATTAAAATAACTATAATATTGAATTCAAATATATTTTTTTATATATAAATATATATATTTATATTATATATTATATACTATCTCATTAACTCGATTATTAATTATTTTTATTTTTATTATTTAAATTTATTTAAGTACATGTTATGTTGTATCATTTAATTAAGTGGGGTAAAAAATTGTAAATTTTGACGACAGGGCGATATCTTTCCCACCTCACCCCAAAAGAGAAAAAAAAGCAGCGTCGGGTGCGTGGAGGATTGAGAGCTAATTAAAAGTTGACTGTGAAAGGTAGAGGGTATGTGTCGATCTCAATCTTATACAATAATTTCTCAGTTTTGCATAATGGAAACAGCGTGCCATTTCCATGTCAATTTAGATGCCAATAAATGTTACACAAAAATTATATATGTACATATGTTAAATCATACATGGTTATTGTAATTCATTCCATCCATCCATCCATGGATCTATAGTTAAATATTATGCTTTTTAGTTTTCTAATTAATCACTATGAAAAAAACATTATTTAGGTTAAATAATGTTTTTTATTTTCAAGAATAGACCACTAAAATTTTATTGTTTGAATAAAAGGTATAAATAGATTTGCAAAATTTTGTTTCTTACATATTTACGAAACAAATTAAGTGATATATACTTTTAAATTCAAATTTATTTTTACGTCTAATGGTTGATACAAACTCTAAAACCACAATCACAATCTCAATAATGCTATCTTGATCAATATCTAAAGCATCAAAGTACATATATAAAAAATTTAATCACAAAATAGATAATTTAATTTATAAAATTAAATTGTGTCGATAAAACGTTTGATAAAGTCCATCTATAATAACCAAATTATTTTTTATAGTAAAATTTTTTTTATAACAATTTATCTTCTTGATTTTTATATAGGTTTTTATAACAATTTATCTTCTTGATTTTTATATAGGTCAAACTGAAGCTCACAAATTATATATTTGTTTCAATAAATATTTTTATATCTTCTTATATCATTAATCACATAATAAAATATAAAATTTAAATATATAAATACTAAAACTTTTACAATAAAATGAAAGAATACAAAAATAAATCACAAAAATTTATAACAATATAAAACATAAAAGCGTCAATATTTAAGGAACTAAACCATAATAAATTTAATAAGCATAATAAATCTGACTAATAATTATAAATAAAAAAAGAATTACAAGAGAAATTTTACTAGTGACAGCCTAGAAATTAAGAGATAACAATATATTAAGATATCATTTTCATATTAAGTTAGTATATTTAAAAAATATGTTTTAATATTTGTCAAATATATGATTGTATGAGATTTACATGACTCATATTTTCTCTAAAATTATATTCACATGTCAAACTTTAATTAATTGGTGTAATATAACATAAATATTAAATGGGCATGGATTTTTTTTAATATATGAATTATATGTTATACATTACCAAAAAGAGAACATTGTTTTCTTTCATACAACTTTACTTTTTGTTCAATCAAACTTATAAAATTAAATTAGAAAATAAGTAAACTTTCTTAATTATTTCTGCCTAACTCTTTAAAATTTTTTTGTTTTAACTTCAAATGATTAAATTGATTTTAATTAAAGGTTCAACTACACGTAAACCAGCGCATTGTGCGGGATAATTATATTTTTAAATATATTTAACATTCATTTTTTATTAAATAATTAGTTAACTAATTAAATAATTAGTTATTATTTTATAAAGTTATTATCAAGTTAATAAAATAACAAAATAAATTTCTTAAAATTTATACTTATGTACGGATATAATTATAATAAATATTATTTATTGATTCATACTTTCAATCTTATAATTTTAAGAAAAAATTTATTAAATTTTAATGAGGTCAATTTTTAATAATCAATCAAATAAATAATATAAATATTTCATAATAAAAATAAAATTAACAAATAATTATGAATTATATATATGTGAAATAATTAATAAAAGATTATCTATTCATTTATATCTTTAATATCGTGTAACATAGTTTTAAAAAAAAAATTATTTAACTCGAATAAAATAATTTTTGACAATCTATTATATTGCCACCAACTCTTATAAACTTAGAATTTTAAATAATAATGAATTTAGTTTTAATTTTTGTTTCTTGTTTAGATTTTTCTAATTTAATGTTTATAAATTGTTTATAATTTTTATTTTATATTATTTTAGATTTTTGTTTAGAATTTGTACTATTTATATTTTTTATTTCCTTTTAGAAACATGACAACCAATTTTCTCATTTTCTTATTTAAATTTCTTAATATGATAATTTTTTTATTATATAACATAAAATAATGACACGTGACAATATTATATATAATTGTTTGACAAATGACAAACAATTGTTTAAAACTAATCTTAAGGCTGAAAGTAATACTCTCTCTATTTCAAAATATATGTTGTTTTAAAGAAAAAATTTTGTTCTATAATACTTGAAATTTTATAATTATCTATAAGTATTAATTAATTTTTTCCAACTCTACAATTTATATTTTTCATAATAATTATTTTTTACAGTGTACAATAATTTACAAAAATAATGATTTTTCCCATTCACAAATAAGTGTCACATAAGATTTTTTCACACATTTTAAAGTAATCACAACTTTATCTTAAATGGATAATTTTACCCCTATTAAAATATTATTTACCTTGACAAATTATCTCTTTTTAATTTTTAACTTGTACACAATTAATAACTCTTTTTTTATAATTATTCAAATTAAAACTTCAATCAATGATAAGAACTCCTATTAAAACTCTTAGCACTACTCATATTCTTATTGTTATCAAATTTATGAGCCACATGCCACAAGTTCTTAAGTTTTCATTTGTTGAAAATATTTATACTTAATTAAGTGACTTTTGGTAGTTTCTCCATACTAATTGCACGAGTAATTTAACTTTGGAAAATAATCTTTATTATCTTGAAAATGAATAAAATTAATGCTAAGGGTAAATTTGAATTTTTATTTTTTTCTACATTGATTTTTTAATTTGACACTTATTTGTAAATAAAAATAAAATCTTTATTTAACAGTTATTCAAAAACGAAAATATTAATTAAAGATAATATAGTATTTTATTTATATAATAATACAATCATTAATATATGTGAAAAAATGTTAAATGATATCCATTAAAAAATAAAGAGAGTAATAAACATAGATTGATTGGCATTGATTTAAAGGGTGTGTCTAGATTTGATCCCGAGCATGACTGCGAAACCAAAGTCAAGAAGCCAATCCAGATGATAACAGAAGCAAAATGTCACTAGACCTATTAGGAAACTCTCCGTCTCTCCAAAAGGCAAAGAAAGACAAGCAAAAACAGAGAGTTAAGTGCTTAAAAATTAATTTATACAATAATTGCCATGTTTGTAATTCAACTTAAAAATTAATTTATGCAATAAAATTTAAATACTCCTATCATAAATAAAGTAAAAGTGGATTTCATATATCTATTCCCAAATTTGTATCTCTTACTTAGAATAAAATACCTTTATCTCACCAAAAAAACATCATTGCAATCTCATTTTACTAAAGAACAATACCAAGATTTTTGCCGGCCACTTTTCTATCTTCATCGCCTCTCTTTGTTTTTTTTTTTTTTTGTTGCAATGGAATATTGGCTGCTCGGTCTATCTCGTACGTCTTCATCCCCCGAGAAAGTTACTATGTCTTCAGCTTGAGTGAGCATATGTAGGTCTACTCAAATCAAACCATTGTATTATTGAAACTGAACTTGCAACTACCATATCAGTAAAGAAGCCAATTATTGAACCCATCAATTGCAAAGGAAACTAACACCTAATAAAGTCTCCTATGTGTTTGGCAAATTGATTTCTCTATATGAACAACCTTCACTATAACAAATTGATTCCAGATGAGCATATTGAGAAATTAATTAAAGCCTATAGCATATGAACAATCATAATAGAATAATAAATAAAAGGGCCTTTTTTTTAAGCTCACTTATAGCTCTACGTTTGCATCTTTAATTAAAAAGAATTTGCCATCAAACACTCATCTTTATTAAAAATCTACCATACCCCAAAACACCGCCAAGTATTAAAATAAAAAAATTACACTAATATAAAATCACATCCATGATTCTACAACAATAAAAATTGAAATAAAATAAAACTAAAAAAAAAAATGTTGGTGGTAAAAACTCTATTACTATCAAATATTAGTTGTACTCCTCATCACCGTTCTACTCTTAGGTTAGAGATGACTATGAGTTAAAAATGAATTTTCAGTCATTTCGCACTTATACTTAGTTGCTTTCATTATTGTTGCTTTGTTATTTTTGCCATCATCGTTTATTGTCGCTTTTGTTATTGTTGATCTAAAAATTACAATGGAGATGAATGAAGATATATTAAATTCATTAATTTTAAGAGAATTAAGAGAAAAAAGGTACATTAGTTCAACTCAAATATGAGATTGTTACTTCACATAAATGATAATGCATGTAAATGTTGTGTGATTGTTGACATCAATAATTTATGCATAATTGATAATAAATAAAATCATAATTAATAAATTAAAAATAACTATTAAATATTAAATCCATCAAAATTAAAAGTAAAGCATCAAAATTCCTTTTCTATAAAAAGTTAAGGAAATAAATTATGCATTTATCCCCAATTCTTACGAGATTAATCACAATCATTAATTTGCATGTAATTGATGATCATTGCATTATGGAAAGCTTCCTCTTCACCTTTTGGCTTTGTTGTTTAATTTTATTTTATTAATTGTTGTAATCCATAGCCATAGGTCGTCTTTAATTTGAAAGCTGTTCAATAAAGTTGTTTTAATTATCAAAAAGGCCCGTTCAACATGCTAATAATTTTATAAAATAAAATCTTCCTTTTGGAGTATGAAACATCATGGACCGTGTAAATTTCTTACCTACTTTTCATGCACAACTATGGATTAGAGAAAGCTAACCATAAAAATATACTAAAATTAACAGTAGAGAATCTCAAGCTTTTGAACCTCGATGTACACCATCATCATCATAATGTAAGCAACTATACACTGATGTCAACAATCCCATCCAAACTTGGAACACAATTTATAAGTATATAATTAATTCTTAAATTTGAGGAAATAAAATTTTATAATATTATTATAACATGATTGATATCAAATGACCCACTTCATATCCGTCCAGTTTAGTTAATACCCTTTGTCATATATTCCACATGCCACTGCAAAATTTTTTATTGTTAACAATATTACCTCAGTCTTCTTGTTCCCAAAAAAAAAAAAAAAATATCCCAATCTTGACTATTGAGTATATACTATAGTAATAGTGATAACTCAAGGCTAAGAACTAAGACAAGAAAACAATTCTTTCATACCTGAAGCTCATGATGACCATGACCATTACCATGGTGCCCTGTACAAAAGCTTGTCCCTTTTATTCTATCCATTACATGAAATCCACTGATTGAATAATTGTCTCAATTTATGAGATCAATCCTTCACAGAAAATGATGATGATAATATAGCTTTTCAAATTCAATAATTGAGTATGTATATGTATATATATAAATATATCCACATCACTTGATTTCAAAGTTATGTATTAGTAGCCTAAATTTGATGTCGTTTCAAAATATTACTCATAATTGTAAATTAATGGATTTATAATATAATATCTTTTTCTACAAGTTGAAAACTAGATTTTATATAACAGCATGCAAATAATTAATTTTAATAGAAGTTAAATTAATTAAAAATAGATTTAAGTCATTAAATCATTGTACTCTATAAATAAATGCAACATGGAATGCTTTTAAATTATAAGATCTTGTAATTATATTTTTGCGATGGACGTGAGGTCCGTCGATCCATTTTTTTCTAATAATTTATTTCTATTCTTACAAATATTTGAACTTCGGAAAGAAAATTTATTTTGATATATCCTTTTACCCTTTGTTTGTAAAAAAAAAAAAATAGTGGGAGAGAAAGTGTATTTTTCTTTATTTATTTGGTAATGAGTGAAAAGAGAGAATATCTACCTCTCCCTTGTTTGAAAAACATAAAAATGAGTTAGAAATTTACAAAAAGACTTTATTATCCTCTATTATATTTTCATAAGTTTTATCATAAATAAAGTCACACATACACATATATATATATTTTGAATTTTTACTATATATATATATAATTTTTTATTTATATTTAATTTAAGAATGAATAAAGTAATTTTCATATTTAATTATAAATAATAATTTTATGAAAATCTTATGATAAGAATAATATTAAGCTAAAGAATATATAATTTTTTAATTTATAAAATGCTTTTGTCTTTGAAACATGATGCTATCGTGTAGAGAATTTTTTTTTATTTTGCTTTGGAGAGAGAAAGGCGAAAATAGTTATATTAAATAAAATGGATAGTTTTGTAAATGAATTTTAACTTTTTATTTTCCCTCTAAATTTAGTTGATTGCAAATGGTGAGCTCAAGTTATCCATTTTCTCTTCACTTTCTCTTCTCCTCATTTGTTCTTTAATTTTCAAATAAAAGAAAATTATGTTTCTATCTCTATTTTAATTCTCCATTTTTCCCTCTCATTTTCTCTTATTTCTAAACAAAGCATTAGTTAATTTATACGTTATTTTAGAGAAAATAAATGGTATATTTTTCATATTAATTTAATGTATCTGAAAAAATTAATTTGTGATTAGTTAATAAAATTGTAATTTTGGAACTCATAATAATGAATAAAATATAGGTGGAAATTGGTGAGGAGATGTATTCAAGGTCAAAGAGGAGAAGAGAGATTAGAAAGAGAGACAGGGAACAGAAAATACTACTAGTTGCACTCAACTGAAGTTACCATACAAGAAACAGAACAGAAGAGCAGAGCAGGGGCTCCACAGGACATAAACCACAGCACAAAGAAGAAAAAGACTGCAACTGTATCGCTATGTTTGGAAGGATAGAAAACGAGTGCAAAATTAAATTTTCCCTTTCATATTTTGATTGGAGAAGAAAAAAAATAAGGAGAAAAATTCTAAGTTTAATCTTATAAAATAATTTTTTATTTGAAAATTTCAGATAAAATAGAAATTTTAACAATTGTTTTAAAATTATCATTTATTTAAAATATTAGTAAAATAAAAAATATTGTATTTATTTAATTTTAGTAATGGTAAATTAACGACAATGAGAATGAAGAAATTTTTATAGAAATTGTTTAACGGTGATGAGATGATGGAATTGGGAAAACACAAAACGGAGGGAAATGGGACCCAGAAAGATTTGTCGTAGTTGGGTTGGAGAGGCGCGCGAAAACAGCGCGGGAGCTGTTTCCCGATGCAGTAGACATCATAACTCGGTGCCAGTCCCCACTGGTAGTCCCATGGGTCCTACATCATCCCAATCACATCAAAGTTAAATCCTTATGATGTTGGCGACCAGCCACTATGCACCCATGTGGGAGATGGGGCCCATGGGAGCCAATTGTGATGTATTCCAGACACTGATAGGACTCTTTTGGGGTCCTCCCCGCCATCATCTGACCTTTACCATACCATGAGAGTGAGTCTACTAATTGTGACGAAAATATGAATAAAAATTTAGGATAATCTAAATAGATCATGGATTATTAAACCCTAATTGGGAAGGACGATTAGTGACTTGGGTGGTAGGAACCTATCAAATTGATGTGATTGGATTTGTATTGGACACTTTTTTTTTTTATTTTTTTGGTGTAATTGGGAAGGTTACTATAAATCATTATTAATGACTACTAATTCTAAATATGTGTTCCCCGTGGGAACTCATTCATTTTTTTCAATATATTTATATATATAATTTATTGAATACTAATACAGAGAGGTGTAATAAATTATTTTTGGTGCCCTGCCCCTTACAAAAAATGAAACATGACTTGATGTTGATCTGTACCCATCAGTCTCCATGTGAATGATTAGATGCTTAAGCTAATTGTTTATCTTTATTAACAAACAAATCAACTTGGGGTAAGCGCTTGTCCGTGACCACACCACATAATATATACCATTTTTTTAATACTAAATAAATGAAGGAAAAGACATTTCTCTCTCATTTTATAACTATAATTTACTATATATATAATAATGCATTGGATTGGAACACCTCTTAATCCAAAATTTTTACTATAGCTTTGAAGAGTTTAGAGAAATTAACTGTTCAAAGTTAAGAAGAAAAAAAAGAGAGTTAGTATTAGGCAACATTGGCTTGATTGATGAGATAGTAGAATCTTAAACATATCAAATATGGTCCCATTTTGTCAAGAACTTCTATGTGACACACCTAACTTTACTCTTAACTTCGATATAATTGGACTGCCTTTATCTATTTTCCAATTTCTATCTTGGTCTAGTCTCTATGTGACACACCTAACTTTACTCTTAACTTCGATATAATTGGACTGCCTTGGTCTATTTTCCAATTTCTATCTTGGTCTAGTCTCTATTTCATTGCACTTTTATCTCTCTTCCACAACAAATTAACTTTTTCTTGTGCTATAAATTGACATCAATCTGTTTCCTTCCCAAACTGTCGCATTGCTGGGTGTAACAGCACCCTAGCAACTTATACAACATTGTCCATTCTCATTAAGTACTAGGGAACTGAAGTTAAATAGTCACATGGTAGCTAGGTCTGGAATGTTGGGAAATTGTTTCATGTCATTCCTTTTTCTGGTAAGTTAGGCTCCGATTAACATGATGTAGCAGCTCTCGGCTTTAGTATCATTAAGCCAATACTCATTGGTTTTCATCTTTTTTCTTTAATTCTACCGAAACTTGGATAAAATATGCAGTCTTAAAGGTTCCATTCACTTGATTTTGATAGAAGTAGAATCTGAGATTGGCCTGTAGCCTGCTTCAGTCTTTCTAAAAGCACGTCATAATTTTACCAGACTAGAGGTGCTACTTTCTTGTCGGCGATCTAGGCCCTGCAAAAGCTGGATCATGAGACCAAAAAGAAAAAATGCTGATGGGCTTCTTTCGAGTGGCTTGGAAATGGACCTCTATTAGCCTTATATTACTTCCAGGGAGTGGTTTCTGATTATTGGCTGTACTTCTTAAACACAATGGCTTATTTTTAACATTTTATCCACTCCCAACTCTAGCCCTGACCCCTTTAGTTCTACAACTATTCAATTGGTATATGGATTGCACCAAAGTAAAAACGAAGCAGAATCTCACAACCAAAATATAAGATTTTTATTCCTTGCATATCAGTGATACAGTAGAGATAATAAATGCCCTTTTTTTTTTTTTTTCTTATATATCGTATGAATGAAGATACCAAAATACCATTTAGAAGTGAACACATTGTTCCCTTATTACAAGTATAGGCACTAGAAAACATATGAACTTGTTTATTGGTTAAGCAGCAACCACTTGATAACTTACTGCTGCAAGTCTATGGACAACACAAGAGGAGAGTCTCCCTTGTCAACAACAAATGTTTTTGTAATCTTCTTCGAAAGAGTAGCGATTTCGATCTTGTAGGCTCCGTGAAAGCCTCTAAATGTGAATTCTCCCTGATCATCAATATGCCCATGAGCACCAGTCAGCCACTCTTGTTTAAGAGCAAGGTATCTTTTACCAGCTTCATTGAGTTCACCTTCTGCATTAACCAAGTGAGCATTGCCTCGGCTCATAAACAATTCCCAAAATCCCCACAGCATAATGCCATCCACTGCAGGATGAGCAAAAACTTCTCGAAGCATAACTTCCAAATCATCAGCTCTAATGTATTCATTGATGGAAGACACATCAAGCTCCGTAAACCAGATTGGAAGACCAAGAATACCCAATTTATCCAGAGCAGAACAAACAATAGGCCCAACTGGACTATCGATATGTCCTTGAATTCCAATTCCTCCAACAGGAGCTCCTCGTTCTTGCAAATCAAGAATCTGTTCTATATATTTTTCAGGAGATGATCTGGTGTCATTTCCATCCTCAACGTGATAATCATTCACAAAGAGGGCAGCAGATGGTTCTAGCTGATTAGCAGTCTTGAACATGTTTGCTCGGATATCTTTACCCAACCGGTCTTCATAGAATGATCCATGCAGCATCTCATTGTTCACGTCGTAATGCCTGAACTTTCCCTTGTACCGAGCAAGAAGGCCTGTAAGGCGATTTTGAACAGCTGTTGCCAAGTCATTTTTGTTCAAAGCTTTGATCCATTGTTGGACTGTGCCATCCACTTCCCAGAAGATACAATGACCTCGGATTTCTATGTTGTTTTTCTGACACATGTCTAACATCTCATCAGCATCCCTGTAGTTAAAGTTTCCTTGCTGCGGCTCCGTCCAATACCATTTTAACTCATTTCCAAACACGGCCCAGTTGAAATTTTTCACAAAGAAACTGACAAAATCTTCATTATCTAAGTTTGCCCGGCTCATGCATGAACCAAAAGGGAAACTATTTTGCGTTTGTTTCACTTTAATGAAGGTACCAAGTAAACTACTTGAATCCACACCTGAGAATTTCAGGGTGACATCGCGTTTACGAATCTGCATTGCAGCAAAGTAAGATGGTAAATAAACAAATTTAATTGTGCAAAAGTTCCCATTTGCATATGATTAGGTACCAATTGCAATAATATTACCTAGTGAGGGAACTGTAAAGATTGCTTGACAACTTATGTGACTAATGTTAAATATTGCACTACATGAAACAAATGAGAAAACCACATCATAAGCAATACATGAAACAAATGAGAAAACCACATCATAAGCAAATACTTCCTGCACAGGGAGTAGTTCTTTGAATGTTTACTATTAGGATGCATTTAACTATTTTGAAACAAAATCTAACCACTTGAGTTCTTCAGATCATCTAAGAACATGTTCTGGTGTTATTTGTCAAAGTTGATATGCTGTCCAGTTACATAATTTATCAAACACCACTGAAATCGTAGGAACAAAATTATTACCTTGTCAGTCTGCCTTCTCAAATTTCTGAATCGCGCCTCTCGGTCAACTGAGAAAATCTGAAGACCAGCAACCATTAAGTCAACACCTGCAGCAGGACCTTGCACATAAACCATGACCTTAGATGGCTGCTTCTCAATTCTGAAGGACCCACCAATCTCATGCCATCTGTCATCATTGATCTCAACTTGTCCTCCATTGACCCACTGGCTGTCCACTCCAAGTGCAACATTCACATTTTGAGGACCAGATGCTCCAGAACCAATCTTA
>CATIWR010062142.1:0-13717 GCA_949677035.1 Omphalea diandra
TAAAAATATTTTTCTCAGAAAGTATTTTCCTAAAATAAGTTATTTTTCATGAAACAATCAAAATCTTAGTAGTTGAATGTTTATTTCATCATGTAGAAAAGAAAAAAAAAATTTGATATATCATTTTAAAAAAAAAATTGATGAATCCAAATAAAAATTTTATATTTATCAAGAAGAAAAAAAAATTATTTATCCTCAATATTTATCTCCACTATATATATCTATCCAATGAAATATAATACATAAAATAACCATTGATATCTGTTTTAAAAATTTACCGTTATACTTTTTTCTATGTAAAAAAGGCATTCTTACTCTTATTTAATTCAAATATTTTATTTTATTAAAATTTACAAAATTAACTTTTTTCTAAGTAAAAAAGGCATTCTTACTCTTATTTAATTCAAATATTTTATTTTATTAAAATTTACAAAATCACACATCATGATCCTCACTAATAATCTATTTTATTTTCATTCTTAAGTTTACATATTGGCCCCCCATTTATACAACTCTCTGGTTGCACCCCTGCCCCTAATTAAGCTAGAGAATAAATTAAAGATATAACTATTATGATTACATGACAACCAATTGATTTGATTATAATCTAATGCGTCCTCCATTATTAATGGCCGTTAGATGTTTTATGTATGTAGATCAAATGTTTTAACAGTTGCTTAATTAAAATGGGTCCCTTAAATAAATTGCCAAATAGTATTATCATCAACAGTATAGCTTCTCCACAAATGCCAAATAATAAGACCTTTTTGTCCGACCTTTTTATTCTGCCTTCATCTATAGATTCTCAAGTAGCTTTCATGTATTCAATTGAATATATAGTCCTGCTCTTCTTTTAACTATATGTTTCACCCCTCCACACCCTCCATTAAAGCTTCCCATCAAGAACCTGCAGCTACCCTCTCTTTCTCTCTTTAGTTTATTTCTAGTGGAATTATTCATATGTCACAAATGGAGCAAGCTCAGTACTGGATGTTGATGAAAAGGAGGCAATTCTTGATGAAGTCGAACAATTTTCAAGAATGGAATAATAAATCAAGTAACGATTCTTGGGAAGAGAAAGCTTTTGAACAAGATGCTTCTGGTCATCATGGTGGATGCATATGGCCTCCAAGATCTTATTCTTGTAGCTTCTGCAAAAGAGAATTCAGGTCGGCTCAAGCCCTTGGTGGTCATATGAATATCCATAGGAGAGATAGAGCAAGGCTTAAACAATCTCTTAGTCCTCAAAATGATCTTTTTCAATGTCAAAATCATCTTAAAACATTTGATTCTCATTTCCCATCTGTTGTCTGTAGTTTAGATTATGATCTTGATCACCCTAACTCTGGCTCTAGTATTGTTGCTTCCACTCTTACTTCTTCTAGGGTTTCAGCTTTGTCCACCCCAGAAAATTTAAGTGATTATACTCTTGTGTCTAGTTTTCCTTCTACTCTTATTCAAGAAAAGCATGAGGTCTCTTCTCATCATATCTATGATCTATCTGGGTCAGATTTTTTAGCCGTGAAGAATCAAAGGAAAGAAGATTTTACAAGCTTGACTAATGATGGTTTTGTTGAAACTGATTTGTTAATGCGATTCAATTCTACTGTTGCTTCCCAAAATCCACTCACTGGTTTTTACGGTGATATGATCAGTTGTAAGAGGCCTGAAACTGCAGTGTCAGGACTCTCCTTCTTGATTAAGCCATGTTTAGGTGATAGATGCAGTCTTCAACCAGAGGTCGTTGAGCCTAACTCTAGCTCCATGGAAGATATAGATCTTGAGCTCAGGCTTGGTAGCCACCAAGGTGAAGTAGAATAGTAGTCCATGCAATTGTAGTTCTTGAATAACTAAGTAGTAAGAAAATTAATATTCATCTTAATTTGCTTCTTCCTTTCTCCTCTAGTTCATCTCCCTTTTAATTGATTATCTGATGCGTGGCTGGCAAAGGCCTCTGAAATCTTGTACAAATACTGCAATTCCAGCAGAATTAATGAAATTAAGTCTTTTGTTTCGATCAATATTGCACTTCATCTTCTATATTTGTTTATTTGTGGTACATAATGCTAATTATCTCTAATCTATAAAATTCTTCAATACCAATCTCCATGCTAATAAGGAAATTTTCTATTCTTCAGCTGTGCCTAGATGTATATGTTTGAAATAAACCTTACATTAAGTGATAATTAACACGTTATTGAAGATAGGGTCATTGTAAACATACTGAAAGCATGTTGCTAAAAGTGCACGGAAACCATCAATGATGTGCTTTCTTTTGCACGCTAAATACCATTAGTCAAGTTCAATTTTACACTCAAAGGGAGGAACTTAACAGTGGGGGGTATTAAAAAGAGAAACAGAAAGAACTGACAGTAAGTCACTTCAGCTATATAATACCTAATGAACCAACATTATAAAAGGGACATGAACATATCACAACATGAACTCCCTTTTTACCTGTATTATTATTATTACCCATCACCAAAGTCTGTTACACTTACACCTGTTGTTTTGCCCCCCTTATCTCCATTAAGTTCAAACTCTTCTCTTCGTCTACTATTTCCTCTCCAAATTAAAACCCTCTGAAAAATCCAAAAAGTCCACCAACTACATGGAATCAAATTGAATAAAGTATTAAATTTAGCCACTTTGAATTGAAATCCAAACTAAATATTTATTTAATAAAATATTAACATGTCTGTATCACATCATTGACACTATTTACGCCTCTTTTCTTTCTACTTTTGGATGTATGTGTTACTATGCTGCCTATTACACGTTCAACGACCAACCCTAAAACCCTTTAAAAAAAAAAAAGGAATTCAAGAACTTAAAAAATTCAAGACCCTATAGGATTTCAGACTTTTCAGTACCATAGTACCTACTACAACAATACCCCATTTATGGATGGATCTTGCATAATACACGGCGAGTTCTTAGTGTTGTATTGTTGTTTTTTCCACGTTTCTTGTTAAGGGAAATTGATGAAACATCGCTTTTGACTTAATGGATATATAGGGGGGCGCTAAATGTAATAATACAGGGAATTTAAGTTACCCAGCAACATTCTAGATTGTTTTGGTGTTTTCTTGGGTGATTCTTGAGGTGGGTTTCTTGTGTTTTCTTGGTTTTGAATGATGGGTACATATATAGACAGAGAGATACATAAAGGGAAATTGAGGTTAGTTACTTAGGTCTCTATGAAGTACCCGGTTGGTGTAAGAGAAGTTAAAGAGGATCGGTGGGGGACTCGTCTGCTATAGAAATTGCTTAGTTATGAGTCTGAGTTAAGACTCAGTGGGTGTTTAAGGTGCAGTAGTAGTGACAGATCAGAATTGCACATGGGGCATATGATGATACGTCTGTTTCTCAGTTGCTTTCAAAGATTCATTATATATATATATATATATATATATATATATATATAGGAATATAGAGAGGAATATAATGAATTGAAATATTCCCCCCTGTATCTCAGCTTCGTGTGTTGATTTGTGGCTTCTTTGAAAATTGGTTAGTGTTAATATGTAGTATATGGCTCTGCTGGCTTTATTGTATTGTTCAGTGTACTCTTTAGTTGCCTTTTTCTTTTCTTGAAAGATCGAAAACATATTTAAATGAATGAAACTATTATTTTACATGAATAAAACTATTAGAGTTTGAATCTTTAATTTCATACACTACAAAATATATATTCGACCATCAAATTGTTAGTGCAATGATAATTCATGTTTCATTTTTTAATGAGTGGCATAACCACTATTTCTAGATAGAAACAAATTGATCATTAAATAAGAGGTTCATAAAATTGAAAAGAAAAAAGTATAATTTAGTCTTAAAAATGGAACTTTGATCAATAGGATGAGAAGCAAAGGATTTAGTGTACTTTTTTCTTTATATTTTTTTGACAGCTTTCGGCTATTGGGTACCAGTATCTGTCTGCAGGATTGGTGGGAGTGTACGCGAGAACAATACTGAGATGATAAGTGAGGAATTGCTTTGCTCATGGATTAGATTTTACGTTGCCCTTTTGCTGTATAAGTCCCTGTTGAACAGTTAAAAATAGAACTACGCATGTATATGGGTTTGACTGTCTCTAATATTTGTCTTCCAGTTTTTCCTAAAATTCTCCCCCATCGCACTCCACGCATGACCATCAGATAAGATTGTTCATTGCACTCTTTGCTTCTCAACTTTTCTTGTGAAATTCTAATTCCAAAGATGGGAAATTCGAGAAGTAAATACTTTAGAATTAATCCCCATTAATAGGTCTCAATGTATATTGTAAAATGAAAATCTGGTTTGTAATTGGAACTTATTTGTTTAGAAGAAACAAGAAAAGAAGTAAATCAAACTTCTTTTTCGGTACTGCAACTTTGTGGAAGACTGAATCCCACCATATTCGAAAACTATACTAGATATATGTACACCGATATGTTAGGCCTGGATAACTAGCCTTTCATATCAAGCCCACAAGCCCAAGCCCAAGCCCAAGAATATGTGAATCTTCAGTTATGGGTTTTGTCTGATCAAAAGTTAGAAGCCCAATTTGCATACCTACCTCATTTTAGAGTTGATGCTTGATTTTCCTCACTCATTAGTCACCATCCATCACTGTCGGTTCGGTACCTTCATTTCACACAACCATGGCAAAGGCAGAGAGTAGTTTCAAAGAGTCGACATCAAAATGGTCTCTTCATGGAATGACTGCTCTCGTCACTGGTGGCACTCGAGGGATCGGGTCTCTCTTTCTTTCTTATTCTGTTTTTCTAACCACAAATGTTTAAAACCTTCCTATTTGCTCAATTATTGGTGTTTAAATTTTGCAAGTCCTGAAATAAGCTATTATTGTCTGATTCTGATCATGCCCATTTGGTAGAATCGTTGTCTTTTAATCTTGGATAGTTGGATTTTGTAGGAATGCAACAGTGGAGGAGCTTGCTGTTCTTGGAGCTAGAGTGCACACATGTTCAAGAAATGAAGCTGAGTTAAGTAAACGCTTGAAAGAATGGGAAGCTAAGGGTTTTTTAGTCACTGGGTCAGTTTGTGATGCATCCTCTCGAGAACAGAGAGAGAAGCTGATTGAAGAAGTGGGTTCTGTTTTTAATGGCAATCTCAACATTCTTGTAAGTAATAATCCCCTGACTGTATGCATTCTCAAGAATTATGCTATGCTTTTGTATGCTGGTTGCTTAGGTTTAATCTTCCTACTTCCAGTTTGAAATTGGGTTGAATAGTTTTGTAGTGGAGGGGTTTGATCAGGATTGTCAACATCTTGTTTTTACCAGAAATGACTCTAGGTCTTAATGAAGAAATGGCTAGCACGTTGCTTAATAAAGCCAAAATACATTAACGTTTCTCTTTTCTTTGCTTTTTTTTTTTTTTTTTTGCTTACCCAATAGATTGGATTTATATCAAAACTGAGGTTCAGTAAGTACAATTACTAGAATCCTTTTTCATATATTTTAACTTTTGATGGTCCCTGGTCCCTTTCTTAAGAGAAATATAAGCTGAGAATTCTAAAGTAACCGTTTGTTTTATGTTTATATTATTCGACTAGGAAAAAGATTTTAGTCTCAATTGTTAGTCTCAGGACTTGTCTTGAATCATTAGACTGCAGGAGAAACTTTAGCAGGCGACCATATGAAGAAAGACCAATATGTCTTTGCTTCTGACCTGCACAGGATGTTGAGATGTTCTTTCAGAAGAGGGGATTATTAATTGACTGCTTAAAATAATTTTGATTGGTTTCTGTGGAGAAAAAGTCAATAATCATTTCAAAATTAAATAATAATTTGAGTATTGTTTATGTAAGTAATGGATCAATTGGCTTTCTAATGAAAGCGATCAGAGAAAAATATTCCTGTGAGAGATTGTTTCTTTTTTCTTCTTTAGATGCAATCATAAGTGCCTCTAAACCATTTCTTGAGAAGTAGGTTGCTATTTATGGGCTTCTATGAAGAAGCATCAGTTCAAAGAGTATTATTATTATTTCTGTAGTTTTCAGATGTTTAATGTGCTTCATCTGTTGCATTCAGGTAAACAATGTTGGCACAAATGTCAGGAAGCCAACTATTGAGTACTCTGCTGAAGAATTTTCAAAGATCTTGATAACTAACTTGGAATCTGCATACCATCTGTGCCAACTTGCACATCCTCTTCTAAAAGCGTCTGGGGTGGGAAGTATTGTATTCATTTCATCTGTTGCAGGTCTTTCACACATAGGTAGCGGATCAATTTATGGGGCAACCAAAGGTGAGTTACTAATGTAAACTATGATTTAGTTTTTTGCTAAGCATGAGTAACAATTTGTGGCTGTAATTAATTAACTTGAAAGAAAAATTGAATCCAATTTGCTTATCCCAGGTGCAATTAATCAACTTACTAGAAATTTGGCTTGTGAGTGGGCAAAAGACAATATCAGGACCAACTGTGTTGCACCGTGGTATATTAAAACCTCACTGGTGGAGCGGGTAATATTTCCTGTCTTGCTTATAGTACTTTTCTATTTGCTTATAGTACTTTTCTATTCTATCAGCGATATCTTCATCTCTGTTGAAATTTTAGTATACCACCCTCATTTAAGAGCACTGGTGTTATTTTCTGAAAGAAGTGGCAAAATCTTAAGTCATATATAGTTCAACGAGTTATTCATCTATGTTAGGCCTTGCATGCCACTGAAAACGTAGAAAACCATAAACAACAAACAGATATCTAGTTGTTTCAGTAATTCTAGTTGGCAACTTACAGGTGAGTTAACATTTTAAATATCAACCTGTTGAACCTATAAATATTGATTTGGTAATGTAGAAAGCAATTGTTGCAGAAAACCACTTACAACTTAACCTCTACAATTAGCATAGTGGCTCCTGACTTCTAAATTTCCTCATTAATGTCCTTAGTTTAACTCTTCCTTCTAGCCCCAGGACCACTTTAGAAAATGGTTACATGTGTAAGTTATGTAACCCTATGACAGCGTAGTTTGCTTGATGCAATGGTATCACAGAACTTTCAAGTGGTGATCAATCTGAATTATGTAGATTATAGACAACTTTTGTTGACTAAACTTACGGTACTATTGTCTCCTGTCCACAGTTATAATTTCCTTTACTCTGCTATAGACACTTGATGGTCTTCTCTGTAGCATTGAGTTAAAAGTTAGTTTCTATAAACAAGACAAGATTCGTCTTCCTTAATATATATTCAAGATGTGTATCTACATGTGTTTCAAATATATGATTCAACGAAATCACAGTTATAGTTCTGTCCTATCACAATCACAGTTATAGTTCTGTTACTCTGGACTAATGGTAATTGTCACATTTTCTGAACCAAATCGACTTTTATCTATGATCAAAATGCCAGCATAAAACTGGGAGCTGTCTTTTGTTAAATTCTCATATGATTGGAAGAGTGGAACATTGCAGATTATCTCAAGGGTTGCATATCAATTATGATTTTCAAGTTTTAACAGAAGCTCTTCTTGTCATGTTTGTCCTTACCTGCAGTTGCTTGATAACAAAGAATTTGTGGACAAAATAATTGCTCGAACTCCTCTTCAGCGCATTGGAGAAGCAACAGAAGTATCTTCCCTTGTGGCATTCCTTTGTCTACCTGCTGCTTCATACATTACCGGGCAGATTATTTCTGTTGATGGAGGATTGACCGCAAACGCATTTGATTCTGGCATGAGACTTGATTGAGCAAGTCACCCTTTTATTTGTGTTTCATTGAAAATGCACGTTGTTTCACATCTTAGAGTTGCCCGTCTTTCCATTACCAACTATATGGTCTCTACTTGTATGAAAATGTGTTGGTCAAATGACTCGAATCATGGCTGAGGATATTTTGCTTTTGCTTGCAGCACTTTGCCTTCCAACCAAGTCAGTAGCGTGGGATTATAACTAAGCATTTTGCATTCCATTCCTATTAGGAATGACCCAACTAAAAAATCTCAAGTATCTGATTGGGCAGATATTTCAAATATGTTGATCGCTTTGCAAGCCTTGGTGGGCACTTGCAGTATGAATGAATCAACCATGTTTTAAAATAAAAGATTCAATTATTGTCATAGTGATAGTCAGGCGTTGCTTTCACATTCATTTCAAATACACAGTGGTAAGCTTCAAGATGAGTAACACCCTCAGCGTATTAAGGGTAAATTACACTAATGACTATGGTTGTGGTATTTATATATTAAATTTCTCCATTTTTCATATATCTATCTAGTGAATAAAATTTTTTGAAGTTCATTTTCCAAAAGATAAAGTAACCAAACAAATAAGTAATAGTAATAATTAACAAAAGCATTATTTTTTTTACAGATGTCATATGGCTGTTTATAATAAAAAATTATTATTTTAAATAAAAGTTAAAATACATAAAAAAAAAAAAAATCAGTTTTATGGTAATGCTAAAATTTATCTATAGGTAATAATAAGTTATGTCATGAAATTATAGATATTTTCATTGAAAGTTAAATTATATGATTTAAATTATAAATGGTTTTTGTATAATTTAAATATCATGAATGATAAAACTTATGTCTTTAACTTAATAATAGGATGCGACTGTTTAAAAGTGGACGTTAAAGTTGAACTCTTACTAATATAAAATCTTTCCTCTAGCACTCCAAAAAAGAATTTGTGGTAGGGATAGATTTCAGAAGATTTTTATGGAGTACATCATTTTTTTTTGTTTTTTTATCAATTTGTGTTTTCGAAATAATGTAAATTAATAAATAATATTATTAACTTTGTATATAAATATAATCTAGCAGTTAAATATATTTTTTCTAAAATAAAATTTTATATTTTTATTTGTATTTTCTAAAAGAAAAAACAAAACAAAGAACAACATTGGAAAAGAGAGCCGTGGGGGTGGGAAAAAAGAGAGATGGATGAAGTGAATTTTATCTCGCTGTCATTGGAACTCCCAAACTAAAGTTTTGGAACTTTACAACGTGTTTTGTAATTTTTATCATTTCTATTTATTTTCTCGCAGTACTAATTTCAATATGTAATTGGCAAATTAGTTTATATTTTTTATTTTTTATTTCGATGCAAATAATCTATTTATTAATTATATTAATAAAGTAAAAGTCATTAAATGTCACTATCTAGAGGGCAATAACTTCTCCTCAATTGTTTCTGCCTAAATATTATTTCATTAACATAATATTATTATTCAAACATATATTTTAAAACACTTTTATTTTTTCAATGAAATTTTTTTAAAAAAATATAGATGATAACTCACTTAGTTTTTCTATGCTATATTGAAAAATACATAATTAACTTAATTAATTTTTCTATGCAACATTAAAATATACAATAACTTAATTTTTACATATTTTATCTCTATGTTAGTTGTTAATTTTTATTTATATCAACTTTTTATTTAACTCACTAAAATTCAATTAATTATAATTTTTATTTATTAGATTAAATTAATTATAACACTAAATATTTGTTATTTAGTAAATTTGTTATTTAAATCATATATTAAGTAAATTTGTTATTTATAACCATGCAACGCACGGGAATAAACTAGTTTACATATATAAAAAGAAAATAGATTTATTGAATATACAAAGTTATTTTTTAGTATGAAAAATTATTTCACAACATTATCCAGTATGTTTTATTTGTTTGAAATTTTTGTCTAAAGTCAATAATCATATTTCAAACTTATTTTTTAAATAATTAAATAAAACTTAATATTTGCATTAACAATAAGAATTGTACTAAAATTAATTTCAAAGAAATATGATATTACCCAAACATGGGCTAAGCCCACAAGCTCGATCTGGGTCAATAAACTATAAGAGGATAGGCTAATTTGGCCTAGAATAAGACACACGAGTTCACAAGCTAGCATGGTTCGACATACTCAGATACTCAAAAAACTCATCCTAATAAGGAAGTAAGACACCTCGTCAAAAGTTAGTTTTCATTAGAAAGTTAGTCCTCGTCAAGAAACAACACTCTTAAATAGGAAATGATTCAAGTCCCGCTCCAATAATGAAACAAGCTACCATAGTCACCATACAAAGGATCTCACCAGACATCTCTCACACTTTTTACTTTCACCTACCTCGAACTTTCAGTTAATTACTAACTTAAGCATCAAAATGGGCTTCTGACAACCGATCGAACATCATTTCATCTTTATTGTTGTGCAAGTACTGAATCGAAAAGCTCAAACCAACCTACCCTACCCCAGATTACCTAGTCAAGCCAACCACTATGGTAGATCTCACAACATCAAAATACATTTTTAATACAAATAGTAAAATATGAATTCTATCCTTAAATAATCTGAACTTTATGGTTTCTAAATAAATGCAACCAAATAAAAAACAAATTTAAGATATTTTAGGAAGTAAATAAGTGAATGGGGATAAATTTCACCTGTTCTCTCCTCCCCCCTCCCCTCTCTCTCTAGGCTTGTCATTAATAAACAAAACAATGAATAAACTTTAAAACATTACTTAAAACTCCATAAACATTCTAATAACAGTACACCATTACACCATCTGTTAACTGTGCAAATGAGATCAGAGATGGGTTGACATGTGGATCGTAAAACGGTTAAAAAATTAGTTGTCTAAGCCATATTTTCTTTTTAAAAGACTTTCCTGAGTGTTTTTTTCTCCCTCACCTCACTCTCAAGCTTGTGGCCCCGATCTCCTCCATCCTTACATAAGAAGACGATGTCGACATTCGAAGGAGACATTGGCGCTCCAATATGTGCGTGCGGCTAGCACCATTGAGAACATCATAGACTGATAATAACCCTGGGAGAAGATTTTATGGCTATAACAACTATGGGGTAAGTTTTTATTTTTTGATTTCGTTACTAGATATGGCTACATTCAAGTAAAATAAAAATTTTATAATTATGGTATATTTGCAGACTCCTCATGGTGCATGCGAGTTTTTTATATGGGTAGATCTTGTGGTGTCAGATCGTTTAAAGAATGTGATTAATGGATTGCCTCACGAGATTGAAACGCTGGAGAAAGAGAACAGATAATGAAGAAGAGACTGAGAGATTCATCAAATACTAAATAGGTTTGGAGTGTTGCAGTTTTAGGTATGAGGATTCCATTTCTGTGTTCTTGGATTTAAGGGAAGAAAGAAATGAGTTGAAGATGAAGAAGGAAGGAGAAAAAGAAAGAAATATAGGAAAATTGAGGAGAAAAAGAAAGAAAATATAGGAAAATGTATGGGTGAGGGGTTATGTGGTGTGTAATCCTCTCTTCTCTAGAAATGAAATGAAATGAAATTTGATTTTATTGCATATTTTGTTGTCTTGTTAGATTAATTACTTAACTTAATTTTGGATGAAGAAAATGTTCAAATTACTTAATAAATTTTATTTTGAATTCAAACTACAAAACCTGTAAAAGTCATAAGTAAGACCTGAAATGCAAGCATGCAGAAATGAACTTATTGCCTATAAAACATAAGAGAAATATAAAATAAATATATCCATCATGTAATTCTCATATTGTCTGTAAGATATGAGAGAAAGATGAACATAATCCTGTAAAACATGTATGAAACATGTTTAGAATACACTAAAGACCGGATGTCATATTAATAAGAAAAAAGTAATTGACAATAAAAATATGAAAACTAATATTCATATATAAATTTGAAGCAATATTCAATCATTACATTGATCATACTATTTCAACGTTTACCTTAATCAGAATGTTTTCATTATGAAGCATAGAAAGATCTTGTTTCATAATAGAAACACAAAAAGAACAAAATGAATAACTTCCATATCATCAATGTTATGCATCATACTTACAATAAATATGTTCCAAAGGTATATTCAAGGCCAAAAAAATACAAAAAGTCATCCAGTTCACATACTTTCGCTTTCTTGGACCATGTCTTGCCACATGCTTAACCTGGGGACCTTTTCTAGCTATAGATGAACCTTCACTTTATTGAGTAATGTTGCTCCTTCGGCTAAGAGTAACTTTTAGGTATAGTTTGACTAGTACCTTATAATATAAAATACAAGTCATAAATAATATTTTTCATGTAACATAATACAGGTCATAAATTTTATACACACACACACACACACACACACACACACACACATATATATATATATATATATATATATATATATATATATATATATGAAACAAGCACAAGCCATATAGCAAGTAGCTTACATCCATCATCCACCGTAGAGTTATAGTATTACGTGTTTGAGATGGATTGCTTGTTTGCGTTTCACTTCCTCCATCGTTACTAGGGGCAACCTTTTCGTCTCCCAGATGTCTACAACAATATGTATATATTAAACATTTTCATAAGCACACAAACATACAAATATGCAAACAATACAATTACTTACTGTTGACTTGTGTCATCTTTTATTACGACCTCTTACACCACACTGTGACCAGGTTATACACACTAATCTAGACCTCCTTAGATTGGTCCTTACCGCTTCCATCTCTTTCTCTTCAGCCTCCTATCTTCTAGCTTTAGGCTTTCTACCCATTTTCTTCCTCACACATGAAGGTGCACAAAGCACATAAGATGGGTTAGACTTAGGCAACATCTCATGCCCATTAATAGGGTTTATACAATGGCTATAAACCATGACAAATGTATCAACACTGTACAATTAATCCCACATATGATTCAGGTTCTTCATTGTTCTCTAATATACATGATTTAACATGTATACAAGGTATCTCTGTCAACTATCATCTTTTCCAAGAGTAAGTCCTCTTAGTCATGTTGATAACAAATTGGCTACCCCATATTTAACTTGAATAATAAGACTGCTAATAAATAATGAGAAACAGTTGCAAGCTTAGTCCTTTAAATTATCTTTTTTATATATATATTTTAGGGCACAAAAGGCCATTAACTTTCTTCATATATTCTCTTTTCTTATACAGTCTTCTTCATCAGTTGAACCTTAATCATCTCTAACATTGTTATGATGGGTTTCTCTCTAGCCTCCAATATGTAGTGGTTGAAACACTCACACATATTGTTCAAAAGAATATCACATTTGGCAGTAAGCTTGAAACAAGCTCTACTCCAATTCTCAAAAGGTCTTACCCTCACCCACTCCTTACATTCAGTTGACATTTTCTCTATCTCATTTAACCAAAACTCCATTCTAGCCCTAGCCACATTCCACAGTAAGTCCTTATACTATTTTCCCTTGAATTTAGCCCTCATATTGGTCCACAAATGTCTCACACATATTTTGTGTTCAGAGTATGGGAACATTTCTTTAATGGCATTAGCAAGTCCCTAATAAAAAAAAGTAATCATAGTTAGTAATGGATATACATATTAATATGGATTAAAATCATAATTAGAATAATTAAAAGAATTGCATAATTTTTACCTTCTATTGATCAGACATAAATGTCTAATGGTGACTTTTATACATCTAGAAGTCTTCTCTCAAATTTTTCATAGACCACTCACAGTTTACCTTACATTTTGAGTTGACAATTGCCCATGCAATTAGGAATATGCAATCATTTGGATCGATCCCAACTACTTCTCGCAATTGGAAACTGTTGTCCCTAGGCACCAAGAAGGGGGGTTGAATTGGTGTTTTAAAAAATTTAAAATAGAGAATAAGGGAGAAGGTAAGAATAATAATGGACACAGATTTTTATAGTGGTTCGGGCAAAACAATCCCTACATCCACT
>CATIWR010062145.1:0-116496 GCA_949677035.1 Omphalea diandra
GTGTTGTGGAGTCTTTTGATGTGTTAGGTTAGTGGGAGTTTCTTGTGCTTGTAATTGAACGTTCAATAATTATACTACATTGCTTATTCATATTTATTTATGTGGGTTGAGTTCTTTGTAGTTGATTGTTTTGCGTATGTGCACATTATTTTATATATATATATATATATATAGCATGCTATGAGTTGTGGTTAATATGCTTAAGACTGGTGTGATTATCTTAAGCAGAGATGGTTTCCAATTGTGTTTCTGAAAACAAAGGCTAAGGCATTGTGATTGTATTTCCAAACGGAAATAACAGCCTTATTGTGAAGCCTTGTCACAGGCTAAGGCATTGTGATTGTATTTTCAAATGGAAATAACAGCCTTATGGTAAAGTCTTGTGAATTTTTCTTACTCATTTGAGCATGTGTGAAAGAGAAATATTTGAAGGATTGACAAGAAAATAGTGTATTGATCACATGAGACGTTATTTTCTTGCTACACTGCCATATCAGAATCTAAGTCGGTTAAGTTGTCAATATTTGTGACTATGGATTGGTACTATGTCAATAAGGGGCATAACTACTGCTATGATCCGATATTGATAATTTAATGTGGACAAGATTGTGTTTAAGATGTCACTTTATCAATAAACTATATGTTTTCTAAAAAATTGTGTGGCCACACTTGAGTTTAAAGTATTCAGTCCGAGAGTCGTTTTCGAAAATGTTTTCTTTCTTAAAATATTAAAATGTCATAATTAATATTGCCCAAGTGGGAGAATATTGGAAATATTTTTTTTATGTGGGCTAATATTAATTATGGGTTGGTTTTAAATATTTATTAAAATGGACTGAATAATATAGTTTATTGATTGTGGGTAAACCCAATTAAATATGTGATCAATGGAGTTATGGACTTGTGACATCTTTTGTGGGCCGATATGGAAGACGATCAGTGTAGGCCTATTTTAACATGGATCTGTGATGGGTGGACCTGTTAAAATTATTATAAATAGGCTAGGTCCCCTCTCCTGCCTTCATAACAGAAAACCCTAGTTGTTACGCCCATTGTAGCCGTTTTCGAGAAGGTCAAGGAGAGGAAGATCTAGCTTTCCGTTTTCAACCGTTCTGACGAATTTTTCAAGTGCTTTATTTCAGCTTTTGGAATTATGGCTCAAAGCAATTTGGGATTCAACGCGGAGACAGGTACGCAATTTATTTCCGTTCAGTTATTAAAATATATTTTGGTGTTCTAAATTTATGTACAAGATCCTATAATTAAATATTTTACAATATTTTCATAATTTGTAAAGAATTTTTGTCATACTTAATCATCCCTTATATATAATGGAACAAGTTCGTATTTGTTCCTAACTTCGTTTTGATCAGCACTAAATAAATTTACTGCTTGTGTCAGTTTCTTAATGATATTAATGTTGGCTTTTGTATATTTAGTGAGCTGCTGATTATTAGTTTTTAATGTTTTTTTTTTACATCATTTGATATATGAAGAACAAGTTCATATTTGTTTCTAATTTCATTTTGGTTAGTAGTATATAAATTTACTGATTGTGTTAGTTTGTTTAACAAAGTTATGCATAATCATATGCTAATGACTAACAAATTATACTTTTGATAGATTTTAATTATATAGTTAATTATCGACAAATTATGATTGGTAAAAAGTTTATGATTATGTAGTTGTTGTGATGATATAGGAATATTGCTAACTTTTATGATGATATAGTAGTGATAATTATTGTAAAACAATTTAGTACTAGAAAAATAATAGTAATTTTATTGATGCAAGAGGACGTCGTTAAGAGCGAGATGTGTGCAACTATTATTTTCTCAAGTGATGAAAAGGAAGTTATAGTTGTAATATTTAATTTAAGAAATTGCAAAAAAGTTCGAAAAAGTTTTAATATTTACTTTTATTTGAATTTGTATGGTATTTATAATATTTATATCATGGAATTGTATTAAGTTTCTTAGAATTTATATGGAATTTGTAATATTTAGTTTTTTGATGAAATTTTATTACATTAGTTTTTTTCTTATTTTATATATTACACAGTAAATAAAGATTAAGGATCATAAAACCTAATAAAATTGAGTTCAGAATAAAAAAGATAAAGTCCATAAAAATAGACTTTAAAGAAGTCCCAACCGATTGATTGAATCAAATCTAACTAATTTAATTTAGTTCGATTCTATTAAATTTGGTTTGAACATATATGAAATTTGATTTTACTGTAAATCAAATTGAAACTGATTGAACTAACCAATGCCCACCACTAATGGCTTCTATATGAATACAAGTAATGGCTCAATTACAATATTATAACTATATAGAGTCTTCTTAGGGCTTTAGTCTTGCTTGGGATAAAGGCTTCACGATTTGGATTTTAGAGGTTGAGAGCAAGTGTATGCTTGACAAGGTCATGGAAAAAGCTATGGTTTCTAACCATAACAAGCCTTGGCTCTTAGTATTTAGTAGTTTTTAAAACGGGAATGGGTTACCCATATTAAGCATATTTGTAGGGAAGCAAATTTCTGGGCGGATTGTCTAACTAACTTGGGGCTTTTATTACAGGTTAATTAATTTAAATTCTTGACATTTGTCATATTTAACTATATTGTCTTTCATTTTTCAATATCTTACCAAGTCATATCTCATATTTATTTCATTACACTAAAAAGTCTTGATGTTAAAAAGCTTTTTTTTAATTAGTAAAAGAAAATTTAGTAAAAATGAACATTATATTTTATTGGATTATTTGCTTTGAACCTTCTTATATTTGTCATATTTAATTAATTCGTCCCTTACTTTTCAATAATATACCAAGTCATCTCTCACTTTTGCCCTATTATATACTCAAAAGTTATTTCGACATTCATATAAATTTAATGAAAAAAAGGTTTTTAAAGTCGAAAGGACTTTTTAGTGTGACGAAACAAACATGAGACATGATTTAATATAATATTGAAAAGTGAAAAACGACTTAATTAAATATGACAAATGTGAAAATTCAGGGTAATTAACCATTTTTATTGCCGATTGAAAATCATATTTTCATTGATCCGCCTTTGGTGTTCTCTTATGGATTTTACATGATCAGATACTTATATAATCTAAATTCAAGTTTGTTATTTATATTTTGTTACTCCTCTGGGAATTCTCTCTCCCCTTTTAGAAAATGCAAATCAAATTAAATATAAAAATCAAATCAAACTGAATTAATTTAGTTTAATTCAATTGTGATTTGATTAGATTTTAATCAACATTTTAAAATATTAATTTTACATATTTCTAATATAAGTAATACATTTATATTTTTAAAATATTTTAATACAAATAATAAGTTTCTTAATAAATTTTATATAGTTTAAATAGAAACATAAAACTTCAATCAATTTGAATCATCATGATTTAGTTTAATATAGAGTTATACTTTTAATTTGATTTAAATAAGTTTGATTTGGTTTGATTAAACTAAAATTTATTTATAAAAAATCAAATTGGATCATACTCATCAATTTTTTTTAAATGAACCGAATATATATAAAAATTGAACCAATTTAATTTAGTTACTTTTTTAATTTAAATCTATTATTGCTCAGCCCTAAGTTAGTTCAACTCAAAAATCTGGAAATTGACCTCTTGGGCTGGTCCCAGTTAACTTTCAAACTGAAAATTAAATAAATTTGATCAGAATCCAATTGATCCGATAGATTGCCCTGAAATTTTCTTTTATATATATATTGCCTTTAGGTTTATTTTTTAAAAATTTTAAAATTATATCTATTAAATAATCATCCATAATAGAAATAATATTTTATTTTATTTTTAACTAAATCTATTGTGATTTCAAAATCAATTTTAATTATCTATTTATAATATAAAAGTATCAGTGTTTAAAATAATAAAATATAGTATAAAATAATGACTGCTATTTTTAAAAAAATTTATTATATTAATATTTACTTGATACTCCAATTATTTTCATAATATACGAATTTTTAGTGCAATAAAATGCTATTTATGAATTTTTTAATAATTAAAATATTTTATTTATGTTTTATAATTATTATACACGGATACAAATTTTAATTTAGATATCCTTATTCATAAAATATTTCATATTTATTGCTATAAATTGTAAATAATTTATTTATATATATTATGTATTTTATAATATATAATATATAATTTAATATAATATATAATATTAAGTTATTAATTAAATTATACTCCAATTTGATTTTTCATTTGATATTTTCCCGTGACTACCTTCGCTGGCTAAAGAATTAAGCTAGATTTTATGATGGTTAAAAAAGAGAAGATTTGACCAACAAAAAAAAAAAAAAAAAGTGCAGAGGCGAATAATATCACCAGATTTAGATTTACATTTTATTTTATATAAATAAATTTCATAATTTTTATAGAATTCATTTACAAATTCATATTGTGTGTTTAATATAAATAAAAATCATTTGAAATTTTATTTCATTAAATTTTTGAAATTAATTATAACTAAATCAAATTCTAATATAATATTTATTATATATTATATAATTATTATTATATATTATATAATATATAATTATATATTATTAATTATTAATATTATTAATTATTAATTATTATATATGTAAATTTATATATATAAATATAAATTTATTTATTATATATTTATAAAATAAAAATTATATAAATATATATATATATATATATATATATATATATATATTAATTATATATTATATATATAATAAAAATTAATAAAAATTATTTTATATTTATTTATAATATTTATTTACTATTTATTTTAATTATTAAATTAAATTTAAATTTAATGAAAATTGTAAATAAACTCTAAACTTAAAATTTTTTATTATAATAAAAACATCCTTAGTTAAAATATTTTTCATTTTACTTTTTTTCTTCTTTATTTTCTCCTCTTTTCTTTTTCGTTCTTCTCTCTTCTCTCCTCTCTCTTTTATAATTTTTATATTTGTAAAAATTTGAAAAAATAACACATTTTATAAAACAAAATATTAAAATCAAATATAAAATTCATTTTATTTCAAATTATTTTTCATTTTGTAATATATCAAATATAAAAATTTATTTATAAATAAAATAAATTTTAAGTTAGAATTCAACTACAAGGAAACAAATCGAACGCCTATGATTGTGCGTTTTCATTCCAAGGAATAGAAAAGGGCAAAGAAGACGCTAAAAATGCACAAGAAGATTTTAGTAGAATCTCAACCAAGCACGCCAAAGTTGAATATATTTCCTGAGTGTGGTACATTTCATTCTCACGTTTATGTGAACGTCAGACATTGAAGGAAAAGATAAATAAGACACACAGCACCGGTCTTTATTACACTAAACTTTCCTGATATAAATTAAGAGTCATATTACAGTGAATAAAAATGACAAATTTTTCAAAAAGTGGAAGACTGATGGAGATTGCGCCGTACCATGGAGCCAATATTACTTCATCTAAAACCTGACAATACATTACATATCTAAAGGTCCAAATGCATCATCAGAGGACTGTCGATCTTGTAAAATCGGCGCAAACCTTGGTCTTGCAGGTTGATTTCTCCCAACAGGGAAGTTCCAAAATGAATCCGAATTCTCAAAGAAAATGTAAAATCCAACAGCAGATACCAAAAATAGCCCAACAAGGAGCAAATAAATTTGCCATTCTGCGCATGAGGAGGAAAAAGTCAGTCTACACATGGTTGTGTGTGAGTATGCGTGAGAGAGAGAGAGAGAGAGAGAGGGGGGAGACCTTTCCAATCTGCTGGAACATTTAGCTTGGTCACTACTGCACCCCATTCGTCAGAGGTAGTAAGCACAACCCTGAAAAGGGCGCCACATGGAGCAGAAAATAAGGAAATGATGAGTGGAAATGACTATGAGGTCTGAAAACAGGAGTGCATGATAGATAGTCAGTTGCCTCAAATGTTAGGAGTTAGACATTAGAAATATAAGGGGGTACCTTAGAAACCTGTAACTGAGAGATGCTAAAGAAAAAACAAATTGTATTTGCAGGATTCAGATCAAGATAAAGCAAACAAACACATCATGAGCCAAAAGAAATATTTTAAGGCTATTAAACCTACAGCTTCTCATCCACAAAGCAGAGATGATGAGGATTCAATGAAATCACCACCAGAAAGCTAACATAAAGAATGTGATTCAGACCACAGGAAATGATCAGCTACCATAGCGACATATATGACAACTAAACAGCTTATGACTAGCATCTTTATAGGATAGCTGCATGATTGTTTAGACTCTGCATTGGATGAAGAACACAATCTATGCAATTGTTTATCTGTCAATCTGGTGTGAAACAAAAGCAATTGAAACTTGAACAGAAGGCCACAAGACAAATGACAACAAAATGACAAACTCATTCAGCATGCCTTCACATAGCAAGCATCAATTATAAGTACAAAAATGCATCTAATACCAATCCAACAGATCACTTCTCTTTAGTGAAAATGATGTGATGACTACAAATTACATTTTATCTTCTTTCTAATAAAGATCATAGTATTCATTTTTTCCATGGTAATGAGTATGGAAACTTTTAGCATCCAGTACTTTAAAAAAAAAATTCTTCAAGAACATGACCATAATTATAAAGCACCACAATTTGGATGATCTCACCTTTGACTGGGACAGAACTCTAGAGTTGTAATGCAGGTTCCCAGGTGCAACCTCCTGCTCCAGTGGCTAACTTCCATTTTCTTTACTTCAGCTACACAAATGTCTCCATCTTTGCTTCCTCTAGAATTAACAAACTTAGCATGTCAGTCAAGTTGACTGACACAACATCATGGGCCAGAGCACATACTTTATCACTGGCTTTCTGCAAATTTAGAGTACATTTGATATCGCTGCGGTTTCCAAATTTTTTTTGGTTTCAAATTTCAAAGAAATAAACCCTAAAAAACACTGATCTCTGATTCATTTTCCATATTTGTCAAGAAACATTTTTAGAAACGAAAAAAGAAATTCAAAAACCATAAATTCTGTTTTTCAAAATCTTGTTTTTTGCTTTTAGAAAACTGAAAACAGAAAGTAATATCAAATGGAACCTTAGATTTATCAAAGTCAAAGACATATTGTTCTATAATCGGTACTGACCAACTAACCGGCATTCCATTGCACTGTATATTTCACAGACAAATTCACACACTTTTGCACCTCTATCCTAACTATATTTCAAATCTCTTTCCTAATTTTGTTATGTAAACTCAGCCAAGTCTAATAACAATGCAATGAAAATCAGGTTTTATGCTAAAACTAATTCCTATTGACACCAGAAAGTTATGAGTTGGAAATGTTTAAGGCTCAGGAGCTAAAAGTACCTTAAATAAGGTTCCGTTCCTGTTGATAGCTCAATATCAATCAAACTCACATTAGCCAATACAAACTTAAAATTTAAGAAGTCGAAATAAAACATAAGCAATAAAAGAATCATCCAACACTAAGTTTCAATAGGGCACACCAGAATAAAGAATCTAATTTTATGCTTGGTTACTTAATAGTAAATGAACAGTTATGACAAAGAAACCTAGTTAATAAAAATCAAATGCTCAGTAGCAAAGATCAAAAGATACAAGCTTACAGAGCAAGGTATTTCCCATCCAGGCTAACAGACATTATACAAGCAGGTTTTCTAAGCAGCCTCTTATATCCAATTTTCTTCCACGTACTAATGTCATAAACAGCAGTGAGAGCTTTATTACCTGATTCATTATTAAAAGAGTTGACAATGATTACAGGTACCAACCAAAAAAGATAAAAAAGTGTACATGGAACCTGTAGATTAATATACCTCTCTGAACAGCACAAAATAAAAATGGCTTTGTCCCGTCCTTAGAAAATCGACATAATTCAATTTTCTCATCCTGAAAACAACAACATTTAAACATCAAGATAGAACAAAATCTGCAGCATACTTCAAAATTTGCTAGATTAAATAAAACATACCGAGTTGCGAGCCAAAGTAGTCAGAGGCACACCATCTTCGATTTTCCATATTCTCACAGAACCATCACAAGATGTTGAAGCTAAAAATTCTGAATCTAGGCTAGAAAATGAAAGAAAAGAACAAGAAAACCACTCAGATCAAGGATTGGAGGGAGAAAAAATCAATCCTCCTTGCAATTTTGGTTCAGCATAAAAGCGAAGGAATGAAAAGGAAACTATTCCACTCAATGATTTCAAATATTAAGTTTGCAGTGGAGGTTTCAACAGTTCAACAATAAATTATTTTTCCATTTTCTTGAGCAGGAAAAGCAGTGCTACAAAGAACATATAGAGTTTGTACTTTTTTTTGCAAAATCACCAGTGAATAACTGCAATTCTGGAAAAAGTCTACAACTTTCCTGCAACACCATTACTGGAACTTACTACATTTATCAACATATTTAGGGGCAAAAATCATATTGTAGTGTCCCATTCTAATTGTTGTCCACATACTTAAGCATTTACACATCTGCATTATTTTTGTAAAATTCCACATAGATTTACAGTATCAAACAAAGGACAAGAAAAAACTACCTAATATCCATATCCCGAAAGGATTTGTGAGCTTTTGGTTCATCTAAAATTATGCGTTGGCTTGGCCATTCCAAAATTTTGAGATGCCCATCCTATAGTGGATACACCAAATCACGTATGAGTTTCACATATAAACTCTTGAAACACAACACCAGTAAAAGAAAGCCATTGATAAAAATTGAATCACAGGTTATTGCTTACCACTCCACCAGTGGCAAATCTAGATCCATCAACACTAAAGGCCAGGCATTTCTGTGGACCAATATCTTGCAGTGGAGGTAATTGTTTAGCCAACACCTTCATATTTGTTTCTTGGCCACGTAACTCAAACAATCTGCTTGTCACCCATGAAATCAAACTTCTATTATGAATGCATTCCTCAACATCTCATGGGGGAAAAATATATGCATCTTTAGAAATATTCGACTGGAAAGAAAATATTTATGATCCTAAAAGAAAACTACCGACATATCTCAATTATATTTTACTTGCTCTTAAGTAATCAATTATCATGTTCCATTCTCTCACGTTCACATAGAACTTACGCCTATGAAATTTATTTGTAGCACTGCCCACAAGAATTAGCTAACACTACACACTACCTACGCTAAACAATTTCCACAAAATTACAAGTGCAATGCACTTGCTCAAACTCAAATTGTGATAAACGATATTTCATCAGATAGTGAAAACATTAAGATCAAATCCTATTACAGAATCAGCAAGCCAAAGGCAGGTTCAGATCATAAATATGAAAACTAACATTAATGCTAACCAATCAAAATATTTTGCTTCTCCAAAAATTCAAAATCTTTTGAAAACACCAAACCCTATAACAGAATTTCCTTGACAAATCCATTTTTTGTCATTTCTAGAATATGGGTATTTATCAAAAGGCCATAAAATTTGAAAACTGATATGCATAATGAAACTTACTTGCAGCCACCTTTGGTCGTAGAACAAACAAATTCATCTCCACTGGGATGCACCGCTATTGTTAGCGCATCACCTTCAGTTTCTTCTATCACATACGTATCCTACAGAAACCATAAATAAATAACTTTAATAAACTAAAAAATCATTTTTAGAACCCTTAGACCTGTTTGGTTGCCACAAAGAAAATAGGTATTTTTTTCTTTAAAAAGAAAAAGCAATTGAGCCATCAAATCTAAGCTAGTAAAGCTTCCTCAGGAATGGAAACACAAACCAATTAATTCATTCAACCTTGTAGTCTTCTCAAGGAGGAAATAAGAATAAATAAATTCAATCCGTTTCCACTACCCAACAGCGAAAACAAGTTTTGGAGAAAGAGAGAGATACCAGGGGAGATGAAGAGAGCGACGTCGTATCAGAATCGAATGAGAAGATCTCGAGCACTGAAGAAGAATTGCGGGTTCTTGACTTGCCCAGCACCACAAGATTAACTTTCTCCGGTCTGCGGATCCACGAGCCGCATGTCACCGTACCATTGACCGGCTCCATCGACCCACAATTCTACGATTATTCCACCAGAGAGAACAGAGTGGGAGATTTTATTCTGTGTTATTCAGTTGCTGTTATGGAGGTCGAAATAAGAGGATTTCGGAGATATTTCTTATAATCTGAATTGAATTTAATTGATTATGTAATTTATTTATTTATATATGTTCAACAGAAGGATGATGTACAAGGGCGTTGTTGCTATTTATCATAAGTTGGGTCCTAGTGGAGGGGGTGGCAAATACAAAGAATGATTGGTTAGCGACTAAACCAATGTCAACTCTCTCTGTATATAAGTTTCATCCCAAAGCAAGTCATTATGTTTCCATTCGGTGGATATTCCATGAAAAATCTATGATTTTTTTTTTTTTTGGTTTATGAGTTTGTGTTGCTCGTGGTGTGCTATAAGTTTGGTGAATGAGACAACAGGACGGAAATGGTGGAGACAGATGAAAATGAGTGAGCGGTGGAGGATGTTCCACCACACTTTTGTTGGGTTGGGAAAAAGAAAAGAAAAAAAATTAAAATTATTTTCTTTATTTTGTTTGTAAATAAGAGAGAAAAAAAAAGAGATTAAGAGAATTAGAGGAAAATTAAATTAATAAAAATTTATCTCTATTTTGAAGAGAAATGAAGAAAAATGTTAAATTAAAATGAGTAAAATATATTAAATTACTAAATTATTAAAATATCTTTAATTTATTTTTATATATCATTTCTTTCAGTAAGTTAAAAAATGAATATATACTTAATGAATTTAAATTTCTCTTTTATACAAATAAGAGATTCAAATAATTTATTTTTTTTCTTTTTTTGTTTAATTTTTCTTATATAATTAGTGTACTGAACATAGGTTAAAAATAATTTTATATTTATTTAAATTTTATTTATTTAATATTATAACTTCAGAAATTTTATGTAAAAAGAGATTGATGTGATTTGTTTTGGAAAGCAGTATGTGATTTATTTTAAGTTGGATAAAATATTGCTGAAAATTCTTTCTTTGATATTTTACTTTGATTTTCTTTTAGATTTTGTTGAAGTGATTGCGTGGCTTTCACAGAGGCTGAAGAAAGTTGATTGATGGACATTGTGCATAAATTTAATAAAATTTTTAGCCAACGGAATCTAATTAGCTAAGGCAAAAGTTTGGAATGCATTAATATAATATATAAAAATAAATGATGAATTAGTTAATTATGATAAAATTTAAAAGATTATAATAATTTTTTAAAGAGTAGACTTTCACATTGGTTAGATATGGTTAAAAATATTTATATCTTTAAATATTAATATAAGCATTTGATGCATGTGATTTGACACACATAATGTATGTTGTTAGAATTTTTCTTATTTCTTAGTTGATTTAGGATAATATTCATAGTAATTTTGATGTTTTTGTAGAGATTTTGCTCCTAATTGATTATTATTATTATTATTGTAAGCAACTAAGTGATTCTAGGATGGAAATTGAATTCTACGGTGATATGGAATCTTTCAAGCATGATTTTTTATGTTAAGGGAAGGTTCTAGTTTATGAAATTGGAAGAAGTTGCAATCACGATCGTGGGGATTGGTGCAACTCGAAACTAGATGAATTGAAAGCTTGCTATTGCTATGGGGCACAACCAGAGGAGCTCCAACTATTTGGGTTTGGACCTTGATCGCATTCAAAAACATGTGAATCTCGTAGAGACATGTTGAAATTAGGATAGAATGTAAACATTACTAACCCTGCATTCAATGAATTTTCAACCGTACCAATAACAGCATGTTGATGCTCCAAATAACGATTGTCCAAGAGGGCTATCCTGGCAAATACAGGTAGTCCTTTTCGGCCATGATAACTAACCGCAATTATGATAGCTTTGAAATGAAGATGAGTGTATCCCTGGTTTATCCATTGCTGGATGAATTTTAGAGGAATCTCCAAGGATATGAACTGTTCCTTTCTAGTTGTCTGGATAGGACACTAGTCGAAGCTGGAAGAATGTACATACTCTTTCACAGACTTTGGAGATTATCTGATCAGAGTTTTAATAGAATGGATCCAAGAGTTTTTATTTTTCTGAAAGGCATTATAAGGGTTTAGGAAAGGAATGTTTATGTCTTGGATCTTTTGGTTGTCAGGGATGTAGCTTAGCTCATATAGGTAGTCTATTTTGGCAGAGTTGGATCTTTTAAAGGTTGGTGGTGGAGGAATAGTAACAGTTAAAGGTATAGTAGGTGTGGTTTGAGAAGTGGAAGTTGTATCAATGGACATAACAGGATTGGTTGTAAGAGTTTCCATGTTTGAATTAAAAGCCTTCATCCTCCAATCATACCATTATTCACCTCTTGAAAAATAAACGAACCAAGCTCTGATACCAAATGATATATTGTATCCAAAATCATGCTATCGACCTGTCTCTACCACACGAGAACGATGCTTTGTTAATTATGGCAGATACACAATAAGCCCCAACCTGCATCCATATTCCTCAACAGATCTCTAAGGAAGAATTGCTCAAGCTTTTACCTGAAAAATGGGTAATAAGCTATGAGAAGATGCATGAAAGCACTCAACCTATTCAATTTCTGATCCGGTTTACTATCAAAGGGTAGATGGTACTGTGGAAACAAGATTTGAAAAACCATTGCCTTTAGGAGGAGGCTCAGTCTTTATAACTCAATTCATGATGACTCCACATGAACCTAAGAAAGGTATGCCCATTATTTACTTTACAAATGATGGGACACTAATATATCCTTTCAAATGGGACAGTCATTGTTTCTTTGACAAATGTAACTGTGATGATTGCCTCTATGATTAGGAAGATCTTGAAAAAGAAATAAGGAAGAAGAAGAAAAAGAAAGGGAAATGCTCAGAATAAGAGCTAAGAAGAAGATTTGAGGATGGAGATCCTTCGGTAGGATTGCTTGGAGAATCTTCAGGCAAATACAACTACATAGTCAAGTATGGTCCAGACCTGGTTTAGAAAAAATCTTTCTCCTCAAAGCCATCACCACCACCTCAAAAGTCTTCGCCAAAACCCTCTCCTCTTCCTTGTTACAAACAATCCTTAAAACAAATCAGGAAAGAAACACTTGTCCCTATCCATCAAACACTAACTTTTTTTATTCCATTCTTGACGACTAGGATCTCCTTGAAAGTGGAGTGATAGTGATGCAGAACAACACTATCACTCCAATTTCAAGGAGATCATAGCCATCAAGAATAGAATAAAAAAGTTTGAATTCCATTTGATTGGACACCACTTTACTATTCTAATGGACTGTTCCTCTTTTACACGCATGTTAGAGTTCAAAGGAAAAGTAATTCCTCATCTTTAATTGCTGAGATGAAAAGACTGGTTCAGTAAATATAGTTTCAATGTCCAACATATAAAAGGAGATGCCAATCTCATCTTAGACTTACTCTCAAGGCCTCAAACAATCTCTCTTATCACAAAATACCATTCCTTTCCTTTATTTTTCATGGCAACCTCTTCATCTTCCTCAAGCACTTCCCAATAACCAACTCCAGGTCCTTTCTAAAAGGATCTTATAGGTCTTCCCCCAGATATCCAATTACCAACTAGTCACACAAAGATATCCAAAATAGCCATTGTTTGTTTATCAGACTGCCCTCCTTAACATGTGGACCAATTTTTATGGAAATATTAGGATTCCACCCTTCATATCATTTTCTTAAGGAATACACTTTCATGGGCTTTACTACAACCAACAATGGTGGTTGGACTTGGCCTAAGGAATTACTCATATTCCTATGGTATTTTTGTCATTTGTATACCATTGTGGTGGAAATACGTCCTTATCATTTATGGTCCTATCTGGTTGATCTTCAAAAGGGCACCAGATATAATCTGCACCTCATTACATTCATGGAATGGTTTCAACCTATGTCTCGATAGATTGATTCCTTTAAGTCCAAGTTCCAATATTGTGAGCCTCAAACAGCTCTACAAAAGAAGATTGTATACACATTCCACAAACCTTGTTTCATGAGCCCATTAGGAACTATACCAAAGCTAATGGCCTGTTTTCATATTTATAGGGAATAACAATTTTCTCTCTGAACTAATGCCCTTGACCACCATGAAGAATTCAGAGAGTTTCAAAGATATATGTACGGAGAAAACAAAATAGTTTCCAAAGAAATTTACCCAACCTTAGCTGAGGATGCTCCATGGGATGTCTTACAGACCAGATATCAGCAAAGCCTCAAGAATGCTAATAGTGAATGAGGACATTTTCCCTATTACTTTTATCTTAGGGATGACTTAACTGGTGAAAAATATATCCCTGAACCATACTCGCAGGATCCTTATGAGGCTTATGATTACTATATGAAGTACCATCATGATGAAGATGAAGTGGAAAAGATTGAAGCACACTATAGAGAGAAAGATATGAAAATATGAATCTCTGTATATCTCATGAACCTATCAGAAAGTAATAAGTTTGGTTGATGTCATGTCTTTGTTTGTTGTGTTTTATCTTTGTAAAAAGATGTGCCTGAGTGATTTCAATTATTGTACTCTAAAGGTAAAGATGTTCCCCACTTTACTTTTAGCATGTGAGTTTTTCTTTTTAAGAGTGCTTAACAGATCGACTTAGATTTGATCTTGTCCTTTCCCCTCTCTATATAAGGAGGGTTTTCTCTTATTATAAGGCAGAACCAATTTGGCAATAAACTCTTCTTTATAAAAATCATGAGTTTCTAATTCTCTCTAGCCCTAAGCCAACATGATTATTGTTTTTATTCTCCTGATATCTTTAGTCTAAAATGTTTGAGTCATATATTCCATGAGTGGTATACTAAGAGGACTGTGGAGCTAGCATAAACATGAAACAAAGAGGACAATGGTTTTTGGCTTATGTTAATGTCGTGGTTGAGATAGTCATAATTGCGTAATGCTTGTGAAAAAGCTTGTTAGTATGTTGTTGTTGTTCATAGACATAGTTGTATACTGTTCATGTGTAAATGTGGTACTAAAGCCTGGTTCGTTCATTTCTCAGGAGGTGAATAATAGTATGATTGGAGGCTAAAGGCCTTTACTCAAACATGGAAACTCCTACAATCAATCCTGCTATATCCATTGATACAGCTTCCACTTCTCAAACCACACCGATTATATCTTTAATTGTTACTATTCCTCAACCACCAACCTTTTGAAGATCCAGCTCCTCTAAAATAAACTACCTATATGAACTAAGCTATATCCCTAACAACCAAAAGATCTAAGACACAAACATCCATTTCCTAAACCCTTATGATGCCTGTAAAAAAAAATAAAAATTCTTAGACATGTTCCATTAGAACTCTGATCAGACAGTCTCCAAAGTTTGTGAAAGAGTATGTATAGTCTTTTAGCTTCGACCAATGTCTTATCTAGGCCTTGGAGATCCCTCTAGAGTTCATCCAGCAATGGATAAGCCAGAGATACATTCATCTTCATTTTAGAGCAATTAGAATTGCGGTCAGTTATCATGGCTGAAAAAGGCTACCTGTCTTTGCCAGAATAACTCTCTTGGACAATTGTCATCTAGAGTATCAATATGTTGTTATTGGTACAATCAAAACTTCATTGAATGTTGAATCAGTAATGTTTACATTTTATCCCAATTTCAACCTGTCTCTGCGAGATTCACATGTTTTGAATATGATCAAGATAGTCGAAGCTCTTCAGGTTACTTTTGCTACTGCAACCATCCTCCACTACCAAATGATATATCGTATCCAGAATCATGCTATCGATCTGGCTCTGCTACATGAGAATGATGTTTTGTTAATTATGATAACCTGTATCCATATTTGTTGACAGATCTCTAAGGAAGCATTGCTCAAGCTTTTACTTGAAAAATGGTAATAAGCTACGAGAAGATGCATGAAAGCGCTCAACCTATTCAATCCTCTAATCTGGTTTACTATCGAAGGGTAGATGGTATCGTGGAAACGAGATTTAAAAAATCACTGCCTTTAGAAGGAGGCTCAGTCTTTACAACTCAGTTCATGATGACTTTACATGAACCTGAAAAGGGTATGCCCATTGTTTACTTTACAAATAATGGGACACCAGTATGTCCTTTCAAGTGGGACGATCTCTGTTTCTATGACAAATGTGACTATGATGATTGTCTCTATGATTGGGAAGATCTTGAAGAAGAAACAAGGAAGAAGAAAAAGAAAAAGAAAGGGAGATGCTTAGAACAAGAGGTAAGAAGAAGATTTGAGGATGGAGATCCTTCGGTAGGATTGCTTGGAGAACTTTCGAGCAAATATGACTACATAGTCATGTATGGTCTAGTCCCGGTTCAAAAAAAACCTTTCTCCTCAAAGTCATAACCAACAACTTAAAAACCTTCACCAAAACCCTCTCCTATTCCTTGTTACAAACAATCCTTAAAACAAATCAGAAAAGAAACACCTGTCCCTATCCACCAAACACTAACCTTACTCCCTCAAATTTGTAGATACCAACCTCTTTTCACTAAGGAAGACTTTACTCCTTTTCCAGACCAAACAAACTTAAACACCCAAATACGGACTATGTCACATATTCGAAATCCTACAAAAGTAAACTCAAAAGGACAACCTTTAGGGATTACTCCAGTTGAAGCAGTATTAAATTGCCAGTCTAGCAATGCATAAGTTCAAAATCGAATCCTTCAGAACATTGAGTCTAAGGTGGAAAATGTCTCCCTATAGGTTCAAAAGGTAGATGATAGGCTTACAGAACACCAAAAGGATGTTTATGAGCTGATTCATCTACAGGTACAATTTAAGGAAAAATAAAAAGAGGTGATGCGTTTGGTTGATCAAAGAGCTCAGTATGAAGAAATTCAAAAGAAAACAGTAGAGATCCAAAAACTGAAGGATCAGATTGAGGGAATTGAAAAGGATTTCTAATCCTCATAATTTACACCTAAACACTATGTTCCTGACCCATTTAGCATTTCTCTTCCTCAAGTCTATCCCTCAAGACCTCCAACCCTAATGATACCAACTACCTCTAAACAAGAGTTATTGGGTCTTTCAACTGATCTTTTTCACAAAACGATAATGGTTGGCAAATTTCTTGCTCAACCAGACACTTTCATAAATATAAACACATCTACTGAGTCAATGGAAAAGACTAACCCAAAACCTTCCTCAAAGCCACCTGAAACTCATATGATGAATCCCATAACCTTATACCTAGACAAAGACACCTGCTTTATTATATCCTTTTTAATGGTTAACTCAAAATCAGATCCATCTCTCTCTCAGTCTAATTCTGCATCTAAAACTCCTGTTTTTTCCTCGAAAGAAGACGATTCAGAAGATGATCCGACTTTAGACCAGTTTATGGCTGGACCTTATACCTAGGAGTCAAGCACCAATCTAGCCTATATGGTAGATCCTCCAGATGCAATGGACACCTCGAGGGCACGGCAGGAAAGGCCTTCTTATCAAAATGGAAGACCCTGGTTTACCTTGGACAATATCAATCTAGATTTGTACCGTTATAGGTTCTAAGAGTATTGTGCTTAGATTGATACGCAGATGAAAAAACCTAGAGTACATATTCGGCAGGTCTTTGAAGAATTTGTTACTAAGATCACAGGCTGAATACAAGATTGGTATGTAGCCTTGGATGAGTATTCTAAGCTTCAGCTAGTCTAGTGTCTAAAAGTAGTTGAGTTTTTAGGAATGCTCTATGTTGAGTTCATAGGCAAATCATAAGATGCGACAGACATTATCAGAATAGAGTATTTTAACATATAGTGTTGTTCTCTTGTTAAAAAGGATCTAGACTTGCACTATCAGTGAATGTCCAAAAAATACTACCAGCTAAGTGGTTGGGCAAGTTGAGATTTGAAAGAGACCTTCATCATCTCCCTTCTAGAACTTTTATCTAACTTCATGTATCAAATCATTAGGAAAAAAGAAAGGTTAGTCAATGACTTGACTTTTGGAGAAATGTATCAGTTAACGATCCAAGGCTTGGAGAAGCTTTGTAGTGAAAGGAAGGTGATTACTCAAATGATGGACAGGTAGAAAAATCCATCTTTGAAAAAGTCTTGCAAACAAACTGATCTTCTCATTAAATGCAAGGGGGATGAACATAAAGAATGTTTATGCCCATCTAAGAAAAAAAACACTACTTCAAGATGAAACGATTAAAGGAGAATCCAAAAAGAAATGGAGGTTTTTTCGAAGAAAGAAATATAGGGGTTATAGAAAATCCACCAGATGTTATTTATGTGAAAAAAAGGGCATTTCTCAAAAAATTGTTTGGACAAGTCTAAACAAGGTTCTTGCATGATCGAACAAATCCAGATTTCCATTGAGATCAATTTGAAAGATGCAGATGTAAAATCTTTGCTCTCAGTAGAAGATGAAGCATCCCTTGATACTGTTTTTGCTATTCAAGAACAGTCCTCCTCAGATGAAGAAGATGATTATGGCAGGCTTCCTTACAGTAGTGTTATGATCCCTTTGGCTGGGCTACAAGAAAAGGTTGAATTTGAAGCCCATCCTGTTCCTCTAGCTTTTGTGCATATCTTGCCAAATAAATATGCAAAGCCCATTAAGGCTATGACTTTTATTGATATTGGGGCTCATTTGTCTATGATGAACCTTAAGGTTCTTCTATCCTAGTATTGGAAGCCTTACAAGAAGTATTTTTTGGCTGCCAATGGAAAAGTATTTCACACAAGCCTGATAATGACAAAGCCTATCACTGTATAGTTCTTTCCAAGCTGCAAAATACACTCCATATTTTTGGGCTCTTCCTTACCCAATAAGGATTTGGTGGTTGGGTTTGACCTTTATTGGAAATTGGCAAAACTCAGAGTTCTACCCATAAACTTAAAATATAAGGGCTACTTTTAGCCTTTCACCACAGTTACCTCACTCTTTCAGCCATTTCTTTTTCGACCCAGATATCGAGTAGTATATAGTTATGATTATGAACAACAACAATAGACTAACAAGCCTTTTCACAAGCATTACGCAGTTATGGCTATGGCAACCACGACATCAACACAAACCAAAAGCCACTGTCCTCTTTGCTTCATGCTTATGCTAGCTTTATAGTCCTCTTAGTATACTACTCATGGAAGATATGACTCAGAACATTTTAAACTAAAATATCAGGAGAACGGAAACAACAATCATGTTGGCTTAGGGCTAGAGAGAATTAGAAACTCATGATTTTTGTAAAGAAGAGTTTATTGCCAAACTAGTTCTACCTTACAACAAGAGAAAACCCTTCTTAAATAGAGAGAAGGGAAAGGATAAGATCGAATCTAAGTCGATCTATAAAATGCTCTTAAAAAGAAAAACTCACATGCTAAAACTAAAGTGGGGAACATCTTTTCCTTTAGAGTACAATAATTAAAATCACTCAGGCATACCTTTTTACAAAGACAAAACACGATAAACAAAGACAAGACAACAACCAAACTTATTACTTTCTGATAGGTTCATGAGATGGAGAGAGATTCATATTTTCATAATCTTCCTCTCTATGACGTGCTTTAATCTTTTCCATTTCATCCTCATCATGATGGTACTTCATATAGTAATCATAAGCCTCATAAGGATCCTGTGAGTCTGGTTCAGGGATATATTTTTCTCTAGTTAAGTCATCTTTGAGACAAGAGTAATAGGGAAAATGCCCTCATTCACTACTGGCATTTTTAAGGCTTTGCTAATATCCGGTCGGTAAGACATCCCATGGAGCATCCTTTACTAAGGTTGGCCAAATTTCTTTGGGAACTATTTTGTTTTATTCGCACATATATCTTTGAAACTCTCTAAATTCTTCATGGTGGTCAAAGGCATCAGTCCAGAGAGAAAATTATTGTTCCCTATAAATATGAAAGCAGGCCATTAGCCTTGGTGTAGTTCCTGATGGGCTCATGAAACAAGGCTTATGGAATGTGTATACAATCCTCTTTTGTAGAGCTGTTTGAGGCTCATAATGTTAAAACTTGGACTTAAGGGAATCAATCCATCGAGACATAGTTGAAACCATTCCATGAATGTAATGAGGTGCGGATTATATCTGGTGTCCTTTTGAAGATCAACCAGATAGGACCATAAATGATAAGGACATATTTCCACCACAATTGTATATAAATGATAGAAGTACCATAGGAATATGAGTAATTCCTCAAGCCAAGTCCAACCACCATTGTTGGCTGTAGTAAAGTCCATAAAAGTGTATACCTTAAGAAAAGGATATGAAAGGTGGAATCCTAATATTGCCATAAAAATTGGTCCACATGTTTTAAAAAGGGTAGTCTGATAAACAAATAATTGTTCCTTTACCATTTTGGATATCTTTGTGTGACTGGTTGGTAATTGGATTTCTAGGGAAGACCTGTTTTTTAAAGATCCTCTTATAAAGGACCTAGAGTTGGTTGTTGGGAAGTGTTTGAGGAAGATGAAAAGGTTGCCAAGAAAAATAGAGGAAAGGAATGGTATTTTGTCATAAGGGAGATTGTTTAAGGCCTTGAGAGTAAGTCTGGGATGAGATTGACATCTCTTTTTATATATTGGACATTAAAACTATATTTACTGAACCAGTCTTTCCATCTCAGCAATTGAGGATGAGGAATTGTTTTTCCTTTAACCTCTAACATACATGAAAAAGAGGTGGTTCCTTTTTTACAAGTTGCTGAAAAACGACAAACATGATGAGTGAAGTGAGGGATAAATAGTTGGCAATTCTAAAAAACTATTGGATATGCTTTTGCAAAAGTTCCTTATTTGGAAACTTTAACAGCTCAGCAGCTTTGTGTGGACCTAGTTTGTATTGTCCATTTTCGAACTGCATTCCAAGGAATTCTATCTCAGTCCTGGCAATTTGCATCTTGGATGGTGAGAGCATAATTCTATATCTTCTAGTCAGATTTATGGACTGTTGCAATATCTCTTGATGAGATTCTACATCTGAGAAAAAAAGTAGAATATCATCAATGTAGATTAAAGCACTATGAAGTATTAGTTCATAAATTCTTATCATTACCTTTTGAAAAAGAAAAGGGGCCACTTTAAGACCAACTGGTATGACAGTCCATTGGTAGTGTCTGTTAGGAATGCAAAAAGTAGTCTTGGGTCTATCATCCAGCTGGACACCTAATTGCTAAAAGCCTGCCTTAAGGTCAAACTTTGAAAAGATCTTCCTTGCGACAAATGAACAAACAGTATAAAGATATTTTTGGTAAAGGAAATTTATCGTCTCTCAGGAAATGGTTCAGTGATTGATAGTCTATGACAAATCTCTTCTTGCTATGGGCTTGTTCTGACCTCTTGTTAACATAAAAGGCCTGGTAGGCCCAGTTAGAGTTTGTGGACTCAATTAGTCCTTGGGCAAATAGTTCAGAACATTCTTCATAGGCTAAGGCTAATTCATTTGGATTCATTCCCAGATGAGTGGCTTTTATTAGGTTGATGTCCTCATTGAGCTTAAAGGGTAGACTTATGAAGAAATTAGGGTTTTTCCACAAAGGGTTTAGATTTTTGGCTAGAAAAGTGGTATGGCTATCTGTATAACAGTGGGTTTGTAGTTCTTGGACTAGATTGGAAATGGTAAGAGGAATCTGGGCCGAAAAAGAGATGGATGAAAAGAGTGAGGTAACTGTGGTGAAAGGCTGAAAGTAGCCCTTATATTTTAAGCCCATGGGTAGAACTCTGAGTTTTGCCAATTTTCAGTAAAGGTCAAACCTAACCACCAAATCTTTGTTGGGTAAGGAAGTGGTAAAAAATCTAGAGTGTATTTTATAGTTTGGAAAGAACTGTACAATGATGGGCTTTGTCGTTATCAGGCTTATGTGAAATACTTCTTCATTGGCAGCCAGAAAATACTACTTGTAAGGCTTCTAATACCCGGATGGAAGAACCTTAAGGTTCATCATAGATAATGAGCCCCAGTATTAATAAAGACCACAACCTTAATGGGTTTTGCATATTTATCTAGCAAGATATGCACAAAAGCTAGAGGAACAAGATGGGCTTCAGGTTCAACCTTTTCTTATAGCCCAGCCAGAGGGATCATAACACTACTGTAAGAAAGCCTGCCATAATCATCTTCTTCATTCAAGGAGGACTGTTCTTGAATAGAAAAATAGTATCAGAGGATGCTTCATCTTCTACTGAGAACAAAGATTCCACATCTGCATCTTTCAAATTGATCTCAGTGGAAATTTGGATCTATTTGATCATGCGAGAAGCTTGTTTAGACTTGTCCAGACAATTTTTTGAGAAATGCCTTTTTTTCCACATAAATAACACCTAGTGGATTTTCTATAATCCTTGTATTTCTTTCTTCGAAAAAACCTCTATTTCTTTTTTGGATTTTCCTTTAATCGTTTCATCTTAAAGAAGTGCTTCTTTTTCTTAGATGGGCATAAACATTGTCCATGTTCATCCCCTTTGCATTTAATGAGAAGATAAGTTCTTTTGTAAGACTTTTTCAAAGAGGGATGTTTCTGCTTATCCATCTTTTGAGTAGTCACCTTCATTTCGCTACAAAGCTTCTCCAAGCCTTGGATCATTAACTGATACATTTCTCTAAAAGTCAAATCATTGACTTACCTTTCTTTTTGCCCGATGATTTGATGCATGGTGTTAGATAAAAGTTATGGACTGGAGGTGATGAAGTCCTCTTTCAAATATGGACTTGGGTAGCCACCTAGCTGGTAGTATTTTTTAGACATTCACTGATAGTGTCAGTTTAGATCCTTTTTAACAAGAAAATAACACCGCATGTTAAAATACTCTCTTCTGATAATGTTTGTCACCTTTTACAGTTTGCCTACGAACTCAGCATAAAGCATTTCTAAAAACTCAGCTGCTCCTGTACACTAGACTAGCCAAAGCTTTGAATACTCATCCAAGGCTACATACCAATCTTGTATTCGGCCTGTGATCCTAGTAACAAATTCTTCAAGGACCTACAGAATCTGTGCTCCTATTTTTTCATCTGTGTATCAATCCAGGCACAAAACTCTTGGAACCTATCACGATACACATTTGGATTGATATTGTCTAAGGTAAACCAAGGTCTTCTATTTTCATAAGAGGGCCTTTCTTGTTGTGCCCTCGAGGTGTCCATTTTGTCTGGAGGATCTCCGTATAGGCTAAATCAGTGGTTGACTCCTGGATATGAGGTCCAACCATGAACTGGTCTAAAGTTAGATCATCTTCTGAATCGTCTTCTTTCGAGGAAGAAATAGAAGTTTCGGATGTGGAATCAGATTGAGAGAGAGATGGATCTGATTTTGAGTTGACCATTGAGAAGGATGAAATAGAGGCTTTGTCTAGGTATGAGGTTATGAGATTCATCATATGAGTTTTAAGTGGTCTTGAGGAAGGTTTTGGGTTAGGCTTTTGAGGTGGCGGTGATGGCTTTGAGGAGAAAGGTTTTTTCTGAACCGGGTTTGGACCATACTTGACTATGTAGTTGTATTTGCCCGAAGGTTCTCTAAGCAATCCTACCGAAGGATCTCTATCCTAAAATCTTCTTCTTAACTCTTGTTTTGAGCATCTCCCTTTCTTTTCTTCTTATTCCCTGTTACTTCTTTAAGATCTTTCCAATCATAGAGGCAATCATTACAGTCACATTTGTCAAAGAAACAGTTATCGTCCCGCTAAAAAGGATATACCGGTGTCTCATCATTTGTAAAGTAAACAATAGGCATACCCTTCTTAGGTTCATATGGAGTCATCATGAACTAAGTTGTAAAGACTGAGCCTCATCCTAAAGGCAGTGATTTTTTAAATCTCGTTTACATAGTACCATCTGCCCTTTGATAGTAAACTAGATTAGATGATTGAATAGGCTGAGTGCTTTCATGTATCTTCTCGTAGCTTATTACTCATTTTTCAGGTAAAAGCTCGAGCAATTCTTCCTTAGAGATCTGTAGAGGAATATAGATGCAGGTTGGGGCTTGTTGGCTATCTGCCATAATTAATAAAGCATCGTTCTCATGTGGTAGAGACAGATCGATAGCATGTTTTTAGATACGGTATATCATTTGGTAGTGGAGCGTGGCTGTAGCAGCAGAAGCAACCTGAGGAGCTCTAACAATTTGGATTCGGACCTTGATCACATTCAAAACATATGGATCTCCTAGAGACAATTTGAAATTAAGATAGAATGTAAACATTACTGATCTCGCATTCAATGAAGTTTCGACCGTACCAATAACAACATGTTGATACTCTAGATAATGATTGTCCAAGAGGGCTATCCTAGCAAAGATAGGTAGTCCTTTTCGGCCATGATAACTTACCACAATTCTGATTGCTCTAAAATGAAGATGAGTGTATCCCTGGCTTATCCATTGCTGGATGAACTCCGAAAGGATCTCTAAGGAAATGAACTATTCCTTTCCAGTTGCCTAAATAGGACATTGGTTAAAGCTGGAAGAATGTACATACTCTTTCACAAACTTTGGAAACTGTCTGATTATAGTTCTGATGGAATGGGTCCAAGAATTTTTATTTTTTTGAAAGGCATCATAAGGGTTTAGGAAAGGGATGTTTGTGTTTTAGATCTTTTGGTAGTCAGGGATATAGCTTAGTTCATATAGGTAGTCTATTTTAGAGGAGCTAGATCTTCTAAAGGTTGGTGGTGGAGGAATAGTAACGGTTAAAGGTATAATAGTTGTGGTTTGAGAAGTGGAAGTTACATCAGTGGATATAACAAGATTGGTTATAGGAGTTTCCATGTTTGAGTAAAAGCCTTTAGCCTCTAATCATACTATTATTCACCTCCTAAGAAATGAACGAACCAGGCTCTGATACCACATTTACATATGAGTAGTATACAACTATGACTATGAACAACAATAACAGATTAACAAGCCTTTTCATAAGCATTATGTAGTTATGACTATGGCAACCACAACATCAACACAAGTCATCTGCATCTTCCAAATTGATCTCAGTGGAAATTTGGATCTATTCAATCATGCGAGAAACTTGTTTAGACTTTTCTGAACAGTCTTATGAGACATGCCCTTTTTTTCCACATAAATAACACCTGATTAATTTTCTATAAACCTTGTATTTCTTTCTTCAGAAAAACCTCCATTTCTTTTTTGGATTTTCCTTTGATCATTTCATCTTGAAGTAGTGCTTCTTTTTCTTAAATGGGTAAAAACATTCTTCGTGTTCATCCCCCTTGCATTTAATGAGAAGATCAATTCTTTTGCAAGACTTTTTCAAAGAGGGATTTTTCTACCTGTCGATGATTTGAGTAATCGCCTTCATTTCGCTACAAAGCTTCTCCACACCTTGGATCATTAACTGGTACATTTCCCCAAAAGTCAAGTCATTGACTGACCTTTCTTTTTGCCTGATGATCTGATGCATGGAGTTAGAAAAAAGTTTTGGAAGGGAGGTGATGAAGGCCTCTTTTAAACCCAGACTTGCCCAGCCACCTAGCTGATATCAACCACTAAACCATTTCTTGAGAGATGACAAATTTCTTTTACCAAAAATATCTTCATTGTTTGTTCATTTATCATAGGGAAAAATCTTTTCAAAGTTCGACCTCAAGGCCAGCTTTTGGCAATTGGGTGTTCAATTGGAAGATAGACCCAAGACTGCTTTTTGCATTCCTAACAGACACTACCAATGGACTGTCATGCGTTTTGGTCTTAAAGTGGTCCCTTCTCTTTTTCAAAAGGCGATGATCAGAATCTATGAACCAATACTTCATAGAAAATCCTTATTTTTGCACATAAAGGGAGGAGATCATGATAAATAAAGAGATGATATGAGAATGAAGAATTTGGCCATAATAAAAATTTCTCCTAATATTGAGAAGACACTTGTGACCATTTAAGAAGTAAAAGAATTATTTTTTATTCTTTCTTTTTCTTTTATTTCTTATTGATGATTAAATTAAATCTTTGTTGGAGTTTTATTTTTTATTATGAATAACTAAATCCTCAGCTAAAGTGAGGGGTATAATCTAATTGAGGATTAATTTTGATTATCAATATCAACTCTCATATTAAATTGAGCCTTTCATTGTAATTCTTGATTTAATCTTCTCGTATTGATTGCTAATTGTATGCTTGATCATTATATGATTTTTACCTTAGGGTTTATGTGAAAAACTGACAAGTGAAATATAAACCTTGATAGTGATGATTAAACATAATTTCTTAGGTGAAAAACTATTTAAGTGATTGTAATGTGTTAATTGTGACTTAAAGGATTTGCCAATTAAGTAGCTATAATGAGTAGTTATCTATTGGTTAGATATAATTTGGTGGCTTGAGAGAGCACTAAGCTACATTTATTAATCAATTCTCGCTAGGTGAATCGTAAGATCTAGTGTTTTTGTCTATTTGATTTTTCTTAATTTACTTTTGCTTCCATTTAATATAAATTACTTTAATTCACCTCTCTTATAGTAAATTGATAAAAGTTAATTGAATAATAATAACCAATGTCCCTATGGATCAATATTGGTAGATTATTTGTGTTACAATTGACTTTGTGCACTTATAGATAATTATCCTTATCAAGTTTTTGACGTCATTATTGGGACAATGAAGTTTTTTTGTTATTTATTAATTTTTATTTTTAATTTAAGCTTATTTCTTCCTTTTATTTTTTTGGTGGTTCATAATCACAAGGATATCTAAGCCCTCAAAAATATCTCTATTCTTCCATTAAATCTAGAAATTGAAAAGAGTTGCAAAACCAATCAAAAGCAAACAAGGCAAAGGATGAATAACAATCATGAAATCCATAAGTTGTATGCATTGCATGCGTCGTGGTAGTTGCTTATCAACGTACTCTTCCTCATCTAAGAGACATTCAGAGACCTATGGTGGTTACTAATCCATCATGCATTCAGTTAAGTGTTGAAATAAGAAATAATGAGTTAAAGATAACTCATTTGACATTATTGCCTCAATTTAATGGATTAAGCACATAAGATCCATTCACTTTCATTAAGGGGTTTTATAGCATGGTTCAGAGCTTACCATTAGTGGATTGACAAAAGGAGAACTTAGAAAGGTGTTTGCTATATTGTATGAAGGGTGATGCTAGGGTTTGATTACTAAATTTACCTGATGCATTATTGCTTATATGGGATGATATTTATAATGTGTGAACATTAGATTTTGGACCCTATGATGCAAGCCCGTTGATAAAAAAAAAAACTATTGGATTTGTCTCCTAAAAATACTAGTGGAAGCTATAAATGAAGCCTTGGATCAAACACAAACCCAACTAAGCCCAATTCAAAAATCACCTTGCCACTTTTTAGATGGTTGTACAATCGACTTAGTTGGTTGTATAACTAAGACATAAATCCTAATAAGGAGAAAGTTATAGATCCTAAACCCTTGTTAACCACATGGTTGTATAACTAACATAGAGGTTTATATAACTAACCTTTTGGCTATACATACATCTTTATAACCCTAGTTCCAAAATATTCTTGGCTCTTATCTATTATGGGTCGAGGTAAGATACAACCAGAGTTATCTTGGCTCAAGTACACCCATCCATCATCTATAAATGCTCCCTCATTTAAAGAAGAGAGAAAGGTTTGAAAACAACCCTAACAAAACTCTACTAAAATTGCTTCATAAACAACCTTAATATAAAAAACTGAACCCTAAACCCATCCATATAAAGATCCAAGGTGATACTCTAAGAATTGTGAACTTATTTATGCATAATTTTTACATTTTGGAGGATAAAATTAAACCATAGTACCTCTGAGGGTACGAAAACAATAAGAAGCATCCTAGTTCCCCCCTAACACTCTTTTTCTTCCCTTTTTTTTTTTCTCTCCTTTTTTTGAAAAACTAGTCTAGGTGGATTTTGCAAACATCTTTATGTTATGTACAGACCATTAAGAAGTATGTACATATGACTAATTGGTATGTACAACCCTCTTTGACTATAAACATATTGTTATTCTCATCTTTTTCTTCATCCATTTTCTTCCTTCTTTAGGGTTTCTTGGAGATGTCTTATGGGCTCTAATGACATAATAATGGTAGATTTTATGGCCTAGGACCCCCTATTCATTCAAATAATAGAGTAATGATCAAGTTAAAGGTTAGGTTTTTTTTTTTGTTTTTATGATTTTATTCTTCTAATCTCATCTTCTCTATACCTCCATACTTTTTTATATGCTATACACTCTATTTTACACCACTATGGCAATGACTAGGAGAAGGATTCACCACCCTTATGACCTTAAGAGCCTTGTGATTTTTGTTACCATTTATGGTTATTATTATGCTTTAGTTACCATCACCATGAAAGAGTGGCTAACTATCTAGCTAATTCACTCCATTCATTTTCTTTAAGATGGTTGTTTTGGCAAGGGTTGGGAAGAAAGATTCATTCTTTATGACCCCCCATTGTGTTTCAACTCATTCTTAGCAAATTATATGTAATATATGCATCATTGGCCTTTTGAGCTTTAATCTTGATTACCTTGATATCATAACCTTTGATATGGCTAGTGGTATGCTTTTGGATCGTTTAGCTCCTTATGAGCATTATTTAGGGAGGGTTTAATGACCCTAGGATCCTATATATTAATAGTTTGCCCAAGGCCTAAACTATCCTCTAAAATACACTTTACTTCTCTTGTACATATTATGTTATGCTTTACTTCCATATTTTTAAGTTCTTACTTTATTTGCTACTACCATTTTCCATGTGTTCCTGTGATATTGGGATTGTGATGAATTTAGACTTAGAAATATAATTAGGTCCCTTTAACTTGGGGTAAGACTTTTGCTTACGTGTATTTCATTATATGTAACCTTATTGTTTTACTTTATTGATGGTAGCTAACCTTTTTGGCTTTGTATGTAGGTTGCCACATGTGTATACTATAATTTTGATAATGCATGTCTGTGGTAGATTATGCATAACCTCCCCCATTTAAATAGAGTTGTATCCCCCTCCCTCATAGTGAATGTGAGAAATATTTTGATGAAGGTATATTTGATTGAAAGGCATTAGAAAAACATTTCAGAGTGATAATTGAATTAGCTAATAATAAAGGTTAAAATGGTAAATGTGAACCAAAGATGCCTGAAGGCTAGATCCCTAAATTCGAGTGGTTTGAGGGTGTTTAACATCTTTTCCAAGTCGTTCCTAATTTCTAAACTCAATCTCTGATAGGATGAAGATAGATTGAGCCTTCTTAATAGCTTAGGTAGGCTTAAAATTTGTCCTTGCTCAAATTCTTGTCTCGTCCAAAGTCGAGTGGTGACTCCACATCCCAATTAGGGACGATAATATTATTCCACTTTGGTCCCTTATTGACCAAAACTTTGAAAAAATGGATTTTTATCTTGCATGAGACCTTAAGGATCCCTCATTTATCTAATTCTTGTGCCATGATTAGGGGTTATTACCAATGTTCACCCTTGTCTTCTAGATTTCTCGATGATTGATAAAAGATTAGAGTCGTAAGCAAGATTCCATTAGTTCAAGCGCAACCCTGAAAATCGATGGCGCTCAAAGTGGTGACTCCACTGGGGACTTTAAAATTGAATTCACATTCAATATTTGGTTTACTTTTACCATCTTTTTCATTTTATTGGTAAATCCATTGCATTCATTTATCCTTTGCACTTCACCACATGTACTATATGTATCCTTTAGATGAACTGATGGATTCTCCAAACTTGAGACTTAAGGTTCATTCAGGCTTAAGAGATAGTGAGGAGGGTTCATCACTCATAAGTTAAGTACCTTTGAGTATATAAAATAGGGGGTTTAAGATAACAATCAGTAAGCTTATGAGAGCCATCAATTGTAATAACCCTTTTAATCATTACGTACATGTAGTAGCTAATCGCACCTTGGAATAGAATGCCCTCTTATTTCTTTTTTCTTTGAAAGAACGATCAACATCACCAAAGAACATGGTTAAATATCCCTTGTGTAAATATTATGCTACCCCATTCCCTTTTGATGTAATCATCCTCCATGTAAATACTTGTGTATCCCTTATATCCTGCCATGTAAATGCTTTCACTTCTTAAGTAAATGCAATAACTATTTTCATGTTTTACACATTGTCCAATTCAATCTATAAGGTTACCAAAATAAATGGTCAATATCAAGGTAAACAGGTTTCAGCACATTGAGAATAAGTCACAATGAAGGAGCGATATCTCATAAACTATGATATATTTGACAAAACTATTTAATAGACATGTAGAATATACATAAATATACAACTTTCAAGTTTGGAAAATCATTAGATTCTCATTCTATGGCCATCAAATTCTTGGAAAAAAGAATTAAAAAACTAATGAGGTTTCATTGGGTTCAGAGTTAGTCACAATTAATAACCATATCTCTTTCCACACAACAAATTAAGTAAAACTACTTTACAAGTATTTAGAGAGGATATAACCCCACAAATTTCATTTTTTGTACTTTGTCTAAATCAACACATAAGGTCATCAAGGAGTAATAACATAGGAAATATACACAATTAGAATCCCAAAATATTGGGTTATATTTTCATCCTTAATTTGTGGTAAGATCTTCTCCTTTTGACAAACTTAAGTTAATATGAAGATATGATTTAAATGTCTATTATCTTATGTGAATTTATTATATTAAGAAAATGTTCAAGAAATTTAATTTAATGATGTTAAAGATATTGATTTATTTAAGTTATTGATTAATTTGATTTAATTAATAATATTATGTGAATTAATTTAATTTAGTATATTTAATTTTGAAAAATTAGGTTATTATATTAAAAATTTTTTTATTAATTTTGAAAGGCCAAATTATTTATAAGATATATTTTATGTCATGAGAAGTAATTAATTATAAATGGTTTATTATTTGATTAAAGTAAATTTAATGTTAATTTATTTAAGCAAAAGTTATTATATTTATGTTTGAGAGAATTTAAGTTAATTTAGGTGTTTTATGAAATGTAATTTAATTATAGAAGGAGAGTTTAATTTTATGAAATTTAAATATTTGTATGGTATAGATTTTAATTATGAAAATTTTGAGTATTGTATTAATATTATTATTTTGTTATATAATTATAAAAGGAAATGATTAAAAAAGAAAACAAAATCAAAAAAATAATAATAACAAAGGTGTTGTTTCGATTGGTCTTGGGCCAACAAAGGACAACCAGATTGAGGAGATTTCGATAGGTTGTTAACCAGCCCTATTGAAGGAGCTATAGTTCTTCACAAACACAAAATTAAGCAAAAATTGTTTTACATGCATTTATATAGGGCATAAAGCTGCAACTTTTATGATTTACTCTTTCCCTAATTCCTCTCCCAGTGTTATTAAATCATGAGTGCAAAAATATGCTCTAACAATAGAATCAACACAATCAACTCTTATTTCTCTTGAATTTCAACATCCATACATGAGCTCTACCTTAAATACTCCATAATTCTTACTAACCGTGCATGATTAACATGTAATGAGGGAGGAATTTCATGTGGAAAGAAGATAAAATCACTTACCTCTTTTCCTAGAATTATAAAATTTTAAGGTTCCTTCTTAGGTAGCTCACTCTTCTCCCTTTCCTTATTCTTCTTCTTCTTCTTCTTCTTCTTCTTCTTCTTTCTTTCTTTCTTTGTTTCTTCCTTAGCTCTCTCTTTCTTCTACTACCCCTCACATTAATCCTCTCTAATATACTCCTAAAGGATGAAAAATTCAATTTGTAAATATATTCTAATAAGATAAAATCATGGTGTCTCACTATCATTATTTGGAAGTTCAATATTCCTTTTTTAGTCCCTCTTCTTCACTCTTTCATCACCTCTATCCATCTCATAATCCTCATATGCTCTTTATAGTTTTAAATAGGCTCTAAACCACAATTATCTATGATATTACAACATGCACACAATATATAATAATTTGTCATGCAACTACACAAATATCATATCTATGTTCAAGTGTCCCAAATGCAATGGTGCAAGTGTCATCATCGTGCCCATCAAATTCACATATCTAAATGATTATTTATGTAATGCATATGTTCATGAAGGATTGCAAATCATTTATGCAATCAAGTATTCATGTGAGGGTGCTGATAAATGAGGATAGAGATGTTATAGTAAATACCTATGTACATAGATCCTTCATTCACTTTTATATTTTCTTTATTAATGTAAAGAGTTTTCTTTTATATATATTGCCCCTTTTAGTCTTTATGTATGTATGTTCCTTTGGGACTCTAACCGTACTTAGTTTGAGGAGACCATGAATATTCTTTATCCCCGATTGATAGAAGAATAAAACTCCACCTAGGAAAGAGCCTCTAGACTTTGTAATGGGAGAAATAAAGTTAGAAGGATCTTTTACAAATAATGTGTACATTTCATGCATACATGCATCTCTTTCTTTATTCATGCATCATGCTAATAACCCTTATTTTGCGGCCATCATAACTCCATCTAAGTCCTTATGGAAAAGAAGAGGCAATCAACTAGCTAAGAAGAACCTAGCCTAATCTAAAGATTGAAATTGATTATAGAGACAACAATGTTGCCTAAGGTCATAGAGAGGATAAGGGCTAAACTTAGCCATACAATGGTGGAGAGGTTTGCAAAGAATAAAATAAATGCCTCAATGAAATTTTAAACAAGATTGATGCATTTACTAGTAGGACTAACAAAAGGAAGACACCTATAGAAGCACTTTAACTTATGGTGATTGATGATGATTTGTTTGGGATGAAAGAGTAGCATGAGAGTAAACTAGCCAAAGAAGTAGGGAGTACTGTTGTAGTTTTTGATAAGCCTGTGGAAAGTGAGAAGGAAAGCACTTAATTTAATGACCTTGCTAAATAGTTGGAAAAGATCCAAAAGACACTCAATATTGGGGGACTATAGAGGGGAATTGATATCAAGGAGTTGCTTGCTCGCAAGCTTGAGAAACTTTTAGCTAATTTTTGAATGCTCGAGCTTTCAAAATTCTTAGGGATACAAAATGTAGATAATCATATTTGTACATATGTATTAGTCATGAAGGAATCTGGAGTACCAATATATACTATTCTAGAACTCCTTGAGTTATGGTTAGAAGGGTCTATAAAGACATGGTACTTTAATCAACCAAAGACCATCATGAAAGACTAGAAAGAACTAATAGAGGATTTTAAGAAATATTATGCCTATAATTTAGACCTAAAAGTCATTTTGTAAGATCTAGAATCATTTAAATAGAAGTTAGGAGAAGGTTTTAATGACTATATAAAGAGGTGGAAGAAGATAGCCTTGGAGGCGACCACCAGACCAACCAAGATAGAACAAGTCGAAATGATTGTTAGAGGAGCTTTGCCTTGTATAAGCATTAGGATTAAGGGAATGTTAGTATGTAATTTTAAGGATTCTAAAAAAGTTGGTTTACAAGCTAAGGAGTTGGAGATTACATCAAAGAATTAGTATGGTAGGAGAAGAAGCACGCCATCTTAAGCTTAGGGAGAAGGGAACAAAATTATCGATGTGATTGTTATGAGAGTTTTGGGAATGCCTTTTGTCCAAGGCATTTGAAAGGTTGCAAAAGAAGGGGGGTATTAAAGCCACAGGTGCCAAGGCCACCTTTGGATCCTTTGCCAAAAGGATATGATGCAAATGCTTATTAAGCCTTTTGTTAAAAGGTTGGACATAACATAGATGATTGTTATAGACTGAGGCATGAGATCCAAGATCTTATTAATAATAATACTATCATTCCACCAAACTCTGGAAGACCTAGTATAAGGGGAAACCCTTTCCTATACTATTGCAATATTTTGCCCTCGGACCAATGAACTTTCATGATTAATTGTGGGGTTCTTTAAGAGGTTGTAATGACCACCTTTAATGATGTGACCCCATGAAAGTTATAGTTGTTACTTATGATATTAATCCTTAGGAAAGCTTGAATGAGGAAATAAAGGAAATAAATAGAGGAAAAATGATTAAATTTTAGGAAGAAATTGATGAAGAGATGAAAGAGGAATAAGTGAACCATTTAACTAAGAGTAGGAAGTACTGATCTAGATAGGGAGGCCTCTAAAAAGGCTAGAGTTGAGAAAGAGGTAGATAAGCTTATAATGAAGGAAAAAGAGGAGAAGTACCTTATTTTGAAGCAATTGAAGAAGATGACAACTTAAATTAGTATGTAGGAATTGATTATCACCTCTCAAGAGTATAAGATAACAATGGTTGAAGCATTGTCAAGTTTGATAATCTTTAAGGAAGCCACACTAATGGATGCAGTCACCTGGGTTACTAAAAAAGGGGAAGATCTAATGAAGATCTGCCACCAGAAGGAAAGAACCACACTTTAGTATTATTCATTAGGTTGAGGTGAAGAGGGGGTAAACTCCATGCATAATGGTTGATGATGGATATAGGATCAATATCTACCCTCTAAAGTTGTTGCATAAGTTTAGGGTGTCAGGGAAGGATTTGGAAGAATTTGATAGTATTAGTAGAAGGCCAGTGGCTGGTGTGTTCAATAACATAGTAAAAACTAGAATTGTAGAGATAATAGTGGAGTCCATGATGTTGGATATTTCTATTACTTTTTCTTTATTGTTGAGGAGGCTACAATATCATTCATTAGGAGGTGTGCAAACCACAGTATATTAGAAGGTCAAGATACCTTATAATGGTAAGGTAGAGATGATTTGTGCAGAGGTTAGGAAGATTGTGTCGACACTGAGCATAGTTATCCTACATCTTAGAGGTTTTTATATTACTGGAGTTATAGATAAATGGGTTGATTCAAAAGTAATAGGCATCATAAAGAATATGAATTTTCTTCTAAGACAAGGATTAAGAAAGAACCCTACGGGTGTGTCAAAATTTCTAAAAATCCCTACTCAGACTACTAAAAGAGGATTGGGTTACCATAGAAAGGAAGGAAAGTTAGAGATATGGAATTTATATGGCTCTTTGTTTGATTTCTTTATGAAAGAATGAGAGCTAGTTGGAGAGGTCAAAGAAGAGACTGTTGAAGAGAATGAAAAGCTTGTAGAAGTTGATTTTGTAAATGATCTTGAGAAAGCATTCTTTCAGATGCAAGTGAGGGAGGCAAACTATCTAAATTACTGAGATTCATTTGATGAGAAAAATGAGAAGAAGAAAAAGAACTAAAAATAAGTTATGGAGACAGCAGAAGATCAGAATGAGGGATAATATGCAATTTCGTATGGCCTTCATACTACTTGGCTATCAAATGACAAATGGAAGATCACTGATGAAGAACATCAATAGTATTTAGAGGATATGTACTTTTGGGCAACTAGGGAAGATCTTAAAAAGAAGCAGTCTCAAATGGTTAATCAAGACATGCCCCTCGTGGATTCAAAATGGTAGGACATACATAAGAATAACCATAGCGGATATTAAGGACATGTTTGTGAATTCCATAAAAAATGTGGTTAGTGGTGATGAAACACAAGGTCAGACATAGGAAGTTCAACAGACTGAGTTCAGTGGGATGACACTTTGGGAAAGCTTCATGAAGGTTTAAATTAGGAGATGATAAGAGGAAGCAAAATTTTAAAGAAATGGTAAAGGCCATGATTGGTGCAAAAATTGAGAATCACGTAAGCTTTGAGCAAGCCAGTAATTTGAATGCTACTCTTGAGACAACTGATAAGAAAGAGGCTAAAGAAGAAAAAAAGTCAGTTTTAAGGGGATCCCTTACTAATCCACTAAAAGAAGCTTTCTTTCTTGATACCTCTGATGCTTTTGCCTATAGTCTTTTTGAGGATGATGATGCATTTATTTCTAAGTTTAAGGTAATGAATGATGAGTTTGCTTACTTGTGTAATGTGTTCCTTGACCGTAGTGCGCATAGCATGCATTATTTCATGAGCATATTTAATATTAATTTTGTGCATACCATTGCATTGAATCTTTGCATATAGGAAATTTTAAAAATCTTGCTCATTGCCAATAATGTTACATTAAAAAAGCGAAGGAAGTTTGAATAGTTGCTTAGAAAGTATCAGTGGGTTTTTGCTTGGACATAAAAATATACTAGGGGTTAATCAATGGATAGGTAAACACAAGATTTTGATGTGCTTACATATACGACTAGTAAATAGAAGCTCAAATGGATGAGACCGAAATGGTCAAAGAGGTAGCAAAGCAGTTGAATGCTAAATTCTTAGAGATAGGCAACTACTCCGAGTGGTTGGCTAACATAGTACCAGTGCCAAAGAAGAATAGGAGAATTAGGATGTGTGTGGACTATAGAGACTTAAATAAAGCATGCCCCAAGGATGATTTCCCTTTACCCCACATTGACATGTTGGTAGATAGTACTTTAACCTGCATTTATGTACTCTTTTATGGATGGACTCTCTAGCTATAATTAGTTTTTCATGGCTATGATGGATAAAGCCAAGACTATTTTCATCATCGAGTGGGATATGTATTTTTAAAAAGTGATACCGTTTAGGTTAAAAAATGCAAGAGCAACTTACCAGCATATTGCAACCCTTCTATTTCATAACTTTATCCACAAAGAAGTAGAGGTATATGTAGACGACATGATGGTGAAGTCGAAAACAAAAGAGGGACACTTTAAAGTCTTGAAAAAGTTTTTGAAGAGAGTTGACCATTATAACTTGAGACTAAATCTTAAGAAATATATGTTTGGAGTTACATTCGATGAATAGGACATATGGTGACTGAGAAAATTATTGAAGTAGATCCAGACAAGGTAAAGGCCATTCAAGATATGTCTGCGCTGAAGATAGAAAAGGGTGTTTGGGGATTCCTACACTGTCTCTAGCACTTAGTAGGTTTATAACTAGACTCACTCCTATCTATGAACCAATTTTCAAATTACTAAGGAAAGATCAACTAGTGGTTTGAAATGAGCAATATTAGAAGGCCTTCGAGAAAATAAAATAATATTTGACCAATTCACTAGTACTAAAACCCTTAAAGCCAAGAAAGTCATTAATTTTATACCTGATTGTAGAGGAGAGTTTTGTGGGGGCAATGTTGGCACAAGAAGATGAGGCAGGAAATAAACATGTTATGTATAAAGAAGTTGAGGCACTATTTTTAGTCATACTCTATTGAAGTGGTTTCAAAGCTTGATCCAATCAATTATTTACATAAGGTTCCTTTCTTGACAGGAAACTTAACAAATGGTTGATACTCTAAACAAAATTTAATGTCAAGTATGCAACTAAGAAGGTGATTAAAAGTTAAATAGTCACAAAATATGCCCAACAACTACTCGTGGAAGGAGGATCTGAACTTCGCCAGTTTCCAGATGAAGGCTTAAGAACAATAGAGCCCTAAGGATGGAGAATATACTTTGATGAAGCAGTGAATGAGAAAGGGGCTGGTGTAAGGGTAAGTTTTAGTGTCACGAGGAAAGTTGTTCTTGTGACTAAGAAACTAGACTTTAAGGTGACAAACAACATGGCTAAGTATGAAACTTATGCATTGAGTTGGATTCTTTAATACAAATGAGGATAAAGATAATCGAAGCGTTTAGGGATTTATTGTTGGTCATTTCTTAGATAATTAATTAGTGGGAATTGAAGGAAGAGTGTGCGAGTCCATATTTGGAGTGTTTAAAGAGAATGTGATGGCAAATGCCTTAGCCACCTCAGTTTTTATTTGGGATGGGCTAAAGAGGATGCCAATAAGGTCGTTAATTATGCTTAGGTCCATGATGACATGCTATGTTGATCAAAGGGTTATGCAAGCATTTTTAGAAAATTGCCTTTGATACTATGATGTGTAAAAATACTTAAAAGATGGAGAATACTCTGAGGGAGCTGAAAAGAAGGATAAAAACATAATTTGGAGGCTAGCATCACAATTTATAGTTTACAATAGCATGGAGTATAAGCAAATGTCAGATAAGGTTCACTTAAGATGTCAAGCGAAAGAAGAAGCAATCAAGGTCATGAAAAAGGTACACATAGGGATCTATGGTTCCCATATGAATGGGAAGGACCTCTCAAGGAAAATTTTGAGAATGGGTTATTATTGGACAATCATGGAATAGGATTGCATCCAAATTGCCCAAAATTGTTAGAAATGTCAGGTCTATGGTAGCCTCAATCATCTACCTTCGATGGATTTACAAAATTTAACTTCACCTTAGCCATTTGCAATGTAGAGTATTGATGTGATTCGAGAGATCAAGCTAGCTTTTGCAAAGAGGCATAAGTACATTATAGTAGTGGTGAATTATTTTTCAAAATGGGTGGAAGTTGAGTATTTTGGTAAGTTGGGAGCAAAACAGATGACATGATTTATAAAAAAAAAAAATCTTATTTACTGTTATGGTGTGCCACACCATATTGTGACAGATAATAACATTCACTTCCAAGCTGAGGTCAGAGTGATCTTAAAGAAGTGTATGGTGGCCCACCATAAGTCATCACCTTATAGATTGTAAGCGAATAGAATAGTCAAGAACATCCTTGCTATAATGGTGGAGACTTATAAGAATTGATTGGAGAAGTTGCTTTTTACATTATGGGGCTACCAAATATAACTAGATCATCAACAAGAATGACAATGTACTCTTTGGTGTTTAGAATGGAAGTAGTATTGCTAATTAAGATGGAAATGAAATCTCTATGAGTATTGGTTGAGACAAAAATTCCCGAGCACTAATGGGTGAGAAGTCAATTTGAATAGTTGGCTTTATTAAGTGAGAAGAGGTTAAAGGTTTTCTAACACATCCAACTATACCAAGCAAGGATGGCATGCACTTTCAATAAAAGATTTAAGGCAAGCACAATAAGAGTTGGCAATTTAGCGTTGAAAGCAATCCAACCCTAAGCTCAAGACCCTTAAGTAAAATTCAAGCTAAATTAGAAAAGTCCCTATGTGGTCAAGTAGATCTTTCAAACCATGCCATAACGTTATCAAACATGGTTGAGAATGAATTCTCTGAGCCAGTGAATTTGGATGGGCTCAAGAAACATTTCATATGAGGAGGTGAGAAAAGTAAAATACATTCGTTAGTTGAAAACTCAAAAGGGTGGCTTAGGCAAAAATTAAAGCACGAAAAAAAGAAAAAAAATGAATGAAAAGTGAGTTCGTTAAGTCAAAAACCTAAAAGAGTGGTTTAATAAAAAATTAGGACATAAAATATATGATAAATAAAGCAAAAGTTAAGAGAGTGTGGATGAACACTAAGGAAGCCTAACACAGGGAGACAAAATAGGAGGCAACGACAAAGGGTGCAAAGATGAAGAGTAGGAAACCAACAACCCAAAGGATTTGAATAAGACAATTAGATGATCTAATAACGTAGTGATCCTTCATTTAATTAATATGCGATATGTAAATTATAATGATTCATGGGAAGCATGATATCAAAAGAAGGCACATTTGCATAATGAAAAGCAATATTTATTAAGCATTTCTTTAGACTAAATGAAATATAAGAAATTTTTTGATTGTGATCTTTGATTGTTAATTGTGTATGTTTGATAAAAATCTTATTTCACTGACCACTATTCAACTAAGTCTCAAAGTCGATATCATTAGAGGTAGATGCCTTGATAAAAAAGAAGTGATAAATGTAGCAATCAGCCTAAGTGGCCTCTACTTTATCCAGGAAACGTTAAGTCAAAGGTCCTTCGATAAAAGTAGGAAGGAATCTCACTACATCTTATGGGGCCCTAAATTGACAATAGACTCTAGATAGATCATAAAAAGTAATGGATGATAGAGTAGGAATGATAATGCACACTCATAGGTCTTCAGGGTAACCCCAGTCAACCTCCATTAAGGATAGGTCTAATGGATATCAGAGTCAGTAATATGGGATAACCATTCAATCTATTTAGTCCCAATAGTGGCAGGCCTTGAGAAACAATGGTTAGAGTGATGTTGTGGGAAGAAGTATCTCGCATCCACAGTAGGAGCATCCAACAAACTTAGCTTCTCCTGTAGCCATATCTAAATAAAAAAAAAAGGAAAAAAAAAGAACAAATAAGAGCTTATTAGGTTGAAAACTTGAAAAAATGACATAAGAAAAAATGAGCGACTTGATGGATAAAAAATTCACAACGGCAATCCAAACAAAAGTTAAGATAATAAAAATAAAAATAATAAAGATAAAATAATGAATAAGAATTAAGGAGGTTATAGGAGAAATTTGTACATATAGCAACAACAAACTCTCAAAGAAAGAATCATTGAAGTCAAGCAACACTTTGTCCAAACCCATAATGGCCTCACTAAAAATTGTTAGAACCAGTGTCTACCTTAACTGAATTTCTTCAATAAGAGGCATAATTTGTAAATTTATCTCTCTATCATCCCTTTGCAACAAAAACTCTCTCCTATTAGAATGGTCTCCAGAATTCAAATTTGCAATGCCCTTGCATGACCCTTAAAAGGATGAAGAGTAAGTAAAGGAGACATAAGGACTTTCTCTTCTCCTAGAATGTACATAGATACCTTGTCATATTATAAGTCGAATAACTCCATCATTTTCTACATATGTGAGTAAGTTAGTTATAACAATGTGATATGGTTGGCACCTGTGATTTGACAATTGAGACGAACACTAAATTCCTCTAGTAAGGAGTAGATCTCAATATCGCCAAAGTGGAAGAAGTAGGTTGTGGAATCTTAAAAGCCACAAACCACCAAAAGAAAACCCATGTCAATTCAGATAGAAGAAAGATCACTGAGAGCTTTAAAACCTACTTAAGGTAGATTATACCAACTCTGAGGTGAATAGTGCTTGATAGTTATAAATAGTACAAATTGGTTGTATAACCCTTTAAGAGGTTTGTATAGACAGCTTAGTGGTATGTACAGCTTAGTGGTAGACAGCTTAGTGCAAATTTTTTAGCAATATTCCCTTAGAATTCTGGGCATCTGGTTTAATTCGCACTTATTCTAAGAGATATGTATACATATAAATAAGTAAAATGGCCCAATCATTCACTCAAATCATAGACAGAATATCAAAACTAAGAAAATGGGCATATATTCCTAGCAAAAAGTATCAGAATTTGTCCAAAATTGAGGCAGAATCACCTTAGAGTATCTCTTAAAGCACTAACCATTCAATTAACATCCAAAAAAGGCCTTAAAACTTGCCCAAATAATTATCTACAGTATCAATATAACAAATAGTATGGTAATGAAAACAATAAGAAGATCCTAAGAGCTAGGTGAAATGAGGCATTAAATAGCTCAATCATCATCCTCCTCATATAGGACCTTAATGTCATCCTTCAACTCTAAATGGGTTCGCTACTCCGTCTATTTTATTTGGCCCTCAAGCTTTGTCAACTGGTTCTTTATCTCTTGCAACTCTCGAGCCTAACTATGGACCACTCCCTGCAAAATGCACAAGTGTTGGGATGGATAGGTCATGAACACACACTAGCACAATCATAAACATACATATATAACTTACATTTCTTTTTAGTAACATGGACCTCCTAGGTCTACTGAGTCACAGTCCTTTTAAGCACAGTTATCAAGTCAAACATGGCCTCGGCTAAGATGTGAGGAATCTGCAAAGAGATACCACATAAGCAACCATGGTCAAGGATAAATAAAAAATCTAATGAACGTAGAAAAATAATACTTACATGAGTGGTGCAAATTGACTTAAAGGTACTTGCCAACCATGTGATCTCTAGGGCCATCATTGAGCCAATGAGAGAAGCCATACATGTTTCTATTAAATTGTTGAGGAAGGGATCGAGTTCAACCATTACTATTAGCTTTAAACTGCCAGCCTTAGAAATTTGAGCTCATTTTTGGCCCTTGATAGTGGGAGCAGGCTCCGTAGGCCTTCTTTTCAAGCGAGTCACTGTACCTCATGCACCACGGTAAAACACAATCCCTGTGTGAACCTTAAAATGGGAAGTAGCCTGGATGATAATTATGAACACCTTGGGTTTCATGATTTTACGCTCAAATGAGTGAAATCTTGGTTGTGAATGGAGATAGAGAGGATGAGGTCTTTAAATTGGTAATAACCTCAAAACATGCCACGAGTTTGGATCAACAAGTGATCTCATAGGCCTTGCATGAGTGTAAAGCCTTAAGCCCAAATAGGTGGTCATTAAGGACTAAAAAGTGAGACAATACATTGGTACCATCCATAGGAATTGTGGAGTCGCCACTCAACTTTGGTTAGGATAAGAATCTGGGCAAGACAAAATCTCAACCTAATCTAAGTCAATTAAAAGGCCTATTTCATTTTCACCCATCAAAAGTTGGGTTTAAAAGTTAGGTATGGCTTGGGAAAGAGGTTAGGCACATCAAATTGCCTGGATAATGGGATCTGACCTTCAGGGTATCTTTGGTTCACTTCGAATATTTTAATCCAGTTATTGATTAGTTTAATTAATGGTCTTAAGCATATATATAATGCAATCAAACCAATCAAATCATTCCATCAATCCATAGAGGAAAGGGATCATATATCATGGTATAAGGTGCATCATGTATATCCATACATCCATTCAAGCATAATCATCTCAAAGGGGAAATGGGTCATGCATCTTGGCATAACGATTTTCACATGCATTCATTCAAACATAATCATTCATAATCATGTAAGATGATAATCAAGACCAAACTTGTGGTTTAACTCAAGTAAGAACACCTACACACAAGGAAAGAGAATAAGTTAGTGACTAATAAGAATAGAGTAAAAGAAACTAAAAGGAAAATAAATAAGGTCCATATTAATTAGCTTACCATATCCCTAAAGTCAAGGTTCCTAAACATACCTCTAAGTTAATAACATCATTTGGACAACATTCAACATTAATAAGCATGAGTATTATGGAGAACAAGAATCGTAAACATTCAATGCAAAGCCTAATGGAGGATCTTCAATGGCCTAAGGCTAAATCATCATAAAAGAAGGTCATGGGATTAATGAATCCTCTTTCTCATTGCTCACCAATAGCTAAATAGCCATAAGCACTATTAACCATTAAAAAAAAAAAAAGGTTAGAATGCATATTAACAATTGAGAAGCCATAAGGATAAAAACATGTATTAATAGTACTTAGAAATGCATAATTAAAAGATGTAAATAAGCATAGAATGACTTTTAAGGTCCTAAGAGTGACTAACTCCTCACTTAGTCACTGTTAAAAGAGGATAAAAATAGAAGCTTAAGCATCACACTAAATTACAAATAAAGGAACATGAAGCATTGTATGAAAAGAAGTTGTGAAATCACTTAAAAATCAATATCAACTTCCATTTTTTATATGAATAAGGATCCTAGGATGTTTAGACTCCCTTTATTCTACTGCTGGAACATTAAAAAACCATAAAAAAAAATTTTAAAAAAGGAGAAATCTAGATAAGGGACAAAAATCATTTATTGCAAAAATTATCTATTAGTTAAACTAGGTTGTACAACCTAGTCATAAGGTTGTACAACCTCCACACAGGCCTATACAACCTTTATTTCCTAGATTTTGAAAACAAAGAAAAAAAAATAGGGGAAGAAGAAAATGGAGAGTGATGGGCATTTTATGGATGCCTTTACGCATTTTTGTGCCCTTTGAGGCTCATAAGTCCAATACTTTCCTCCAAAATGCTTACGAAATACACAATAGGCATTAGGTCTAATTCTACCTTGAATGAGTTAGGGTTTAGAGTTTATGTGTTTGAAGGATGTTTGAGAGTGAATTTTCGCAGAGTAACTTTAGGTTTTTTTAAGCCTCCCTCTCTCTTCAAATGGGAGGGGGTATTTATAGGTGGTGAATGAGTGCACCAAATTTAAAATAGTTTTTATCACACCATGGACACATGTAATCATAGAAAATGAGATGAATCTCCTTAAATGGTTTAAAAAGGACTATACAACCTTAGTAGTAGGTTGTATAACCCTAGGGTTGGGCTGTACAACCCTCTATATAGGCTGTACAACCTTGGTGAGCTAAGCTGGCAGCCTGGGCTATTGGTCTTAGGTTTGGTGCTAAGCCTTTGATCTTAGGCTTGGTTTTAGGCTTTTCCAAAATTTTTTAAGACTCTTATCCCTTCCTTTAGCAATTCCCCAAGCATTTTAGAGATATGTTTAGTGGTTTTTATCATCGAGCTCTATATTTAGAGGTCCAAAATCTGATGCTTACAGTTTGCCTCCTACTTTGTGGGGCTTAAAAAACATCATTTGAGAAATATCTATTTGAACAAGTCTTAATAAAGCAAAGTAAGAAACATAAACATTAGTGAGAATACCAAAGGATAGAAGTCTTTAGTAACTCCTCGAAAATGTATTAAAGCTTATTATGTCAACTTTCTAGCAAGGACCAAGTGTTCTTGTATATTTTAATAGCTTTCTAACAAGCATTAAAGTTGTTTTGGCAACTTTCTAACAGGTACCAAGTATTTTGTATGCCTCAACAACTTTCTAGTAAGTACTAGGTGTTCTGTTTGTTTCAACAGCTTTCTAACAGGCACTGAAGTTGTGCTGGTAGCTTTCTAGTAGGTACAAGGTGTTTTGTATGTTTCAATAGCTTTCTAGCAGGCACTAAAGTTGTTTTGGCAACTTTCTAGCATGTTCCTGGTGTTTTAATGCTTCAATAGTTTTCTAGCAGGTACTAAAGTTGTTTTGGTAGCTTTATAGCAAGTAATAGGTGTTTTGTATGTGGCAATTAGCTTCTTGCACTGTCTTTGAATCTTCTCTTAGTGGGTGCTTCAATCCTTCTAATTAATAACTCTAACTCGAGGATGCCTCCTGAGTGGTTCATGTGTCATTCAGGCCTTTCTGATGCTTATAGAACTAAATATCATTGTATCTCTTTTAGTTGTTCTAGAGGTTTATTGGTATTTTCAGGTAATTGACTTGAGCCTAAATGTTATAAGAAGTGTTTCCTTAAGTTCTAACATTTTTTAGAAGGAGGAATTTTTCTTCAAAATATTTTTGAGGCCTTAGAGGTGGTCAAGTTTGACATAAAAAGACATTATGATAACTTGATTCAAATAAGAAAGCTTAGGGTATTCCCTAGGTGTTTTGAAAGTAATAAAGGCATTATAGTAATTTATCCATTATTTTAGCTTTGAGGAATGCCCGAGGGTAATTTGGAATCTCAACTGATCATTTGAAGGTTAACATTATCTTCTTTTGATAAGAGTATTTAGGCAAATTAACCACTCTTAGAATCTTTAGAAGGCTAGGGCCATCTTGATAATTTGGTTGCTCTAGGGTTATTTGGGAAGCTAGGGGCATTTTAGCAATTGGTTGTAATTAAGGTCATTTGGAAAGATATGAACATTTTGGTAATTTATTATAAATGGGTCATTTGGGAAGCTAAGGGCATTTTGGTAATTTAATTGTAATGAGGTCGTTTGAGAAGCTAGAGGCATTTTGGTAATTTGATTGTAATTGGGGTTGTTTGGGAAGCTAGAGGTATTTTGGTAATTTAATTGTAATTGGGCTTAAACAGGGGCTTGGTATTTTTATAATTTAGTTGTAATTGAGGTCGTTTGGGAAGCCAAGGGCATTATGATATTTTGGTTACCATTAGGCTTGAAGAGAGGCTAGGATATTCTGGCAATTTACTTATAATTGGGGTCATTTGGGAAGATAGGGGCATTTTGATAATTTGGTTATAATTGGGGTCGTTTATGAAGCTAGGGGAATTTTGATAATTTGATTATAACAAGGGTCATTGGGGAAGCTAGGGGCATTTGGTAATTTGATTATAATCAGGATCGTTTAGAAAGCTAGGGGCATTAGGCTTGAAGAACCTTGGTTGGTCTTAATGGGCCATAGGGAATAAGGTTGGATGGGCGAAGACGTGAGGTGGGCTCATAAGGCCCAACTCAGGCCCGCTTGCCACAAAAGGTTTATACAGCCCAATATATGGTTGTACAGACCTAAGGTCTATATAGACTAGCCAGGGCTGTACAACCTTGGTCCACTATAAATGCCCCTTTGAAAATGACCTTCTTCATTTGCATTATTTATCTTCTCTCACTTTTTTTTCTCTCTCTTAAAGCTTTAAACTTAGTTTTTACGTTCCCTTAGTTTTTTAGGCAATTTCCATGGTTGAGTACCACGACGATGAGATGTTCAACATGTTGTCCCTTGGTGCCTTAAAGGGGGGTTGAATAGGGTAACAACAAGTATTAACAATTAAAATTAAGTATGGAAAAGATAAAGAATCAAGACACAAGATTTATAAAGGTTTGACATAACCAATGTACGTCTTCTCCTCTAGTATCTCCACTAGAGTCTTTACTATCTTGATAGCTTAAAGTTCTATCAATAACCTTTATACAAGTAAGTTTTCGAGCACATAGCAAGCCTTTATAAGTGATAAATTTTCAGGCTCTATCAACCTATAACAAGTAAATCACAAAGACTAATAACCTTAACCTAAAGTAGTTTCTAGGTACTACCTTAAACCTTTCACAAGATCTAATTTTTAATGTCTTCCAACCTAAGGTTTCCTCAAATTAAATACAATACTTTAAAAAGGAAGAAGAACAAAGAACTTTCTCACTCAAACAATAAAGACACTTAAGCACTTCATATTAGGTATGCTTGATGAGGTTGAAAATGTGAAGAGAATTTATGGAAAGCTTATCCTTCAAAATTTGTTTTGAAGATAACTTTTGCAAGCTTTGAAAAGATCAACTTCTTTTGATTACTATATCACTCTTTGTTCTCCTTTTTTATTAAAAAAAGCTTTCATAATAGAATATTCATTTAATGGAATAGTTCTTTATCTATTTTTGTTAAGATTGAGTCCTTTTATATCATGAACAAAGAATTATTTAGGAGTTTTGGTAAACCAAGCTTATTTTGATGATTACAAACACATTTAAAAGCTAATTGTTGATTAAGTTGGTATGTAAGATCTTGCAAGTAATCAATCTTATAATCAAAGGATTTTAGAAGTAGAATTTTTGAAAAAACTCTAAGTATTCAAAACCAATGGGTGTTGTTGCATTTCAACAGGCGTTGTGACTTCATCAACATGAGTTGAAGATTCTCAACCAATGTTGAAGTGACACCTAAATGTGAGTTAAAGTTTATGGACCCCTCAACCTTCAACTCTCTCATGATACAATAGGTGTTAGATGTTGGAAACACTTGAACTTTGCCAATTGACCTTCATAATGGGCGTGGCTTATCGATCAACAAGCATTACATTTTCATAATAGGCATTGGACCAAGTGACTACATATGAACAAAATCCTCAAATTCTCGACACGGGCATTAGACGTATACCAACGGGTATTGAAAAAGCATCCAAGTAAAGTTAAAGTTTCAAGACCCTCTAATGAGAGATGTTTAAAAAATTCAACAGACATTAGGATCCTTTTCAACGGGCATTGAAAACAAGCCAACAATCATTGAGACACTATAGAAAATCTTTAAAAATAAAGCATCAAGTTCACATCCTTCTGAAAACTTCAACAGACATTATTCATATCCCAATTAGAGTTGAAGTTGAATTCCAACAGACATTATGTCCAATAGTTGTTAAAGGATTGGTGACTAAAAATTTGAGAAAGTTAGAAGAGGAGCGCCTAGATAAATCTCTCTCTAACAGCTAGTTCTAACATGTATTTCAATGAAATCAATGATCATTGAAGTTGTATTCTCATCCAATAATGGGCGTGGAGACTGTCCAACATGCGTTAAGTGATTACTTTATGACATAGAGTGACAGTCTTCTTTCTAATGACTAGTTTTGTGTCTCTACCTATAAAAGGACTCCCCCATAATAAATTTTAGATAGAGAAAAAGACAAAAATGTTCACAAACGAGTATATTCTATTGTGTAAGCATTCTTTAATAAAGGGGTAAAAATAAGAGTAATCTAGCTTCAAGGGAAGATCATGATTAAAAGCTTGCAAAAGTAATCTTCAAAATAAAGTTGAAGAACAAACTTTAAGACATATCTCAAAATTCTCCACCCAGTCAAACATGTTTTATGAGTGTGTTCATTATTGTTTATTGTTTGAGTGAGAGTGTTCTTTCTCATGTTTAAGTTGTAAATCCTTTAGAAAAAGTTTTTGGTTTAAGAGATCTTAGTAGATCTAAAACCATTCTTGTGAAAGGTTTAAGGTAGTACATGTAAACTACTTTGGGAATCGATTTTAGTAGCACTCAAAAGTCTTGTAATGGCCTGATAGTGCTTGAAAACTATTATTGTAAAGGTGATTGACAACACCTGAAAGCTATCTAGATAGTGAAAGGCTTTAGTGGAAGATTAAAGGAGAGGACATAAGTAAGATTATGCCAAACCTCTATAAATTGATTATGTCAATTTCTCATTATTTTCGCACATAGATTTCATTTGTTTTTACTTGTTATTACCCTATTCAACTCCTTTTCTAGGGCATCAATGGACAATAATTGGTATCAGAGCTTGTCTCTCTATTAAGGCTTAAGTGCTCAGTGTAAGGATCATGACAAGTCATGAGGAATCATAGTCAATCCATAAGCCACCATTTTTTAGACAACTATGGGAATTGGAAAAACCATATGGAAATCTTTCTAGATTATGAAATCATAGATCTATGGGACATTGTCAAAAAAGAAAGATAAGTTCCAACTAAATAGGTTGGAGATCTTCTTGTTCCCAAGCCCAAGAGTGAATGGACAATGGAAGAAAAGAAGGCAAATCTAAAAAATAGACGAGCCATGCATGTTCTCTTTTATGCTATCCACAAATCTCAGTATGCAAAGCTATAAATGTGCATATTAGTAAAAGAAATCTAGGACACTTTACTGACTTAACATGAAGGCACCAGTGAAGTTAAAAAGAAAAAGATACAAATGCATACTTATACGTATTATAATTTTGTATACCAGCCTGGTGAAACGATAATTGAGATGTACAATAAGTTCATTGACATAGTGGGCACTCTCAAAACTCTTAGGAAGTCCTGCTCCAATAAAGATATGGTTGCAAAGATCCTAAGAACTCTTTCCAAGGACAAGTGAGAAGCTAAAAAAATAGCCATAGAAGAGGCAAATAAGCTAGAAGTCCTATCTCTAGATGAACTCTTGGAAAATCTTGTGGCTCATGAAATTACTCTTGAGAAGACATCTGAAAGCTCTAAAGTGAGAAAGAAAGACTTAGCTTTGAAAGCTAAAGAGGTACACTCTGAATTCCTTCTTCTTATTATTTGCTAGCTTCTTTTTCTTGTTTGCTAACATCTTGTTCTAGTGATGATGAGAACAATAGTGAAGATGAGCAACTTGCCCTCATAACAAACAAAGTAAAAATATTTCTCTCAAAAAGTAAAAAGGCAAGGAGATATAAGAAGAAAAGTAGTAAAAGTCAACTCATTTGCTATGGATGCAATAAGAAATGGCACATCAAGTTAGATTGTCCCAAGGTAAAGAAGAATAAAGCTCCTACCAAGAAGTACACCTCTAAGAAAGATAAGAAAGTGTACAAGGCTACTTAAAATGATATAAGTGACTTCGAACTTGATGAGGATGACTTTAGAAAAGAGCTAGCCAATCTATCTCATAGCAATTGAGGAGAGATCAGATGAGTCCTCAAGTGAGCATTCCTCCAACAACGATACTGATAGTGATGGTAAGAATGAGGTAAATCCTTTCGTTTCTTATTATAGATATGAACTATATTATACTATCACTAAGCTAATCATGAAAGTGAAGACTCTTAAGTCTAGTATCTTTACACTAAAGAAAGAGAATAAATTATTTAAGGATTGTGCCAAGAGTCAAGAGACTTTAGCGAAGGAGGTTGCGTCTCTAACTGCTGAGAACTATAAACTCAGGGACAATCTCAACAAATTTATCAAAGAAAAGGAGAAACTGGACTTCATCCTTGAAGTTCAAAGGAGCCCATCCATTAAACAAGAATTAGGATATAATGCTTCCACCTTTGTTGCTCCTTCTACTTTTAAGACAGTCTTTATCAAGGGTAAGGAAGTTAGCAAGCCTAAACCAATGAAAATGCCAAAAGTTCCCAAAAAAGGAAATGTCAAAACCAATGGCATAAAAGGCTAAGTCTCATCCTATTCACACACAAATAAGACATGCTCCTTCTAAAGCCAAATGTGCTGACATGCATGTGTCATTATTAATGACTTTTCAAAGTATACTTAGGTTTTATTCCTTTCTCATAATGATTCTTGTTTTGATACTTTCAAATCTTTTACAAAAAAAGAATCCATAATGAAAAGGCCTTCAAATCTCAACCATTATAAATAACCATGATAGAAAATTTTAAAATGTAAAGTTTTAAAATTTTTGTGATAAATAAGGTATTTCTTTTCTACTCTTAGAACTTTACAATAAAACCATATGATTGAGAGGAAAAATAAAACTTTACAAGAGATGGCTAGGATTATGTTAAATGAATTCAAATCGCCAAAACACATTAGAGTAAAAATTATCAATACCTCTTGCTTTGTTTAAATAGAATTCTAATAAGATCTATTTAAAAAAAAAATATGAACCATGGAACCAAAGGAAACCTAAAATTACATAGTTTAGAGTTTTTAGTTAAAGTGTTTCATATTGAACATTAAAGACAACTTGGCAAGTTTGGCACAATTATACACTAAAAATGAAAACTTTGCAGATAGTATCTTAGATAGGAAAAGTACCTTAGATACATGTCACATACTAGGACACCCATTAGCCTGATGGAGTAGTAAAAAATAAAATAAAATTCAATTACTTTATCTACTGGTAAAGTAGAGTATATAGTTATTGGCCTTTGTTATGCACACATCTTATAGATGAAACAACAATTACAAGACTACAACATTTATATAGATAATGTACTAATCAAAAACTAACACAAGTGATATCAGTTTGACTAAGACTCTCATCCAATATTTTAGAAGTAAGCACATAGATATTAAAAATCATTTAATTAGATGCTATATTAATAATAGAGATGTTGTACTTGAATTTGTTGTTGCTAACCATTAATTGAAAGATATTTTTGTTGATTTGGATGGAGATGAAGTAACCCAAGAAAAAAGGTGAATTAGGCTGTAAATAAAAACATAAACATATAATGCGGAAGCAACAAACATAAATTAACACAGAGTTTTATAGTGGTTCAACAATATGCCAACTCCATTCCCCAAGCTTTCACTTAGGCCTTTTCTATTCTTTTTCTAGGCTTAAGAAAAACCTTCCCTTTTCCAGGCTAAGGAATAACCTTCCATTTTTTCAGGCTTAGGACAACCTTTATAATTACTCTCTTTTAATAAGGAACAAGAGAGCCAACCCAACCCTTAGTATTTTTCTAAGGTACAATACCAACCTTTTAATCACTAGTAAGGATAGATCTAAGTAGTGTCAATGCCTCTCAAATTTGGTAGCAATTACACTTTTAATGCTCAAGAAAACCTACTCTTAAAGAGTTATAGAGTAACCATCACACTATCCAAATTAAAGCAATACCAAAAGGTTTGCATAAAGAACTTGTTAAATGTTCTCTAGTTGTTTACAATTGTTCTCCAAAGTTTCTAATCTTTTTTTGTGTTTAGAAATGTTCCTTATATAGCTAAACTTTAAACTAGTCGTTAAAATATTGATATTCAGTCTGACAACTTTTCTGCAAAATTAGCCATTAGAAAAGACAACGCTCATTGATTTTATGCAACGCTTGTTGATCTTATAATGGATAGTTCCAACATCCATTGTTCATTCTTTCGTGGTCATTGTCTTTAACCTCAATGCCCGTTGGAGTATGATCAACGTCTGTTGTTGATTTCCAAAAAGTGTGAGCTTCATGCGAAAGTGATTCAATGCCTATTGGAGATTTTGTAATGGTTGTTAAAAATATCTCAATGCCTGTTTATTATTTGAGTCATTGGGAAGTCCAAATGGTGTAGCACAAATTAGAGCACTTTTTCAATGTCTATTGTGAAAGGGCAATGCTCGTTACGAGGTTCAGCATAGCTCAAACTAAAGCACTTTTCCAATGCTCATTGCCAGGTCCAAAGAACATAGATCAAACTAGAGCACTTTTCCAATGCCCATTTCGAATGTTCCAAAATGTTTTGGGCATCTGCAACACATATTCAATGCTTGTTGTGAATTGTTCAATGCCCATTGAAAATTGTTCACTGCCCATTGCATTCATTCTCTCCCTTTACCGTTCATCAAGTCTATTCATAGGAACAAAAATACTGAAGTACAAACATGAAAACTTCTTAAGGTTTTGTCATTGTTTTGTTATCATTCAAAACATATCATTCAAGGTAGAGGAGTCAGACTAATGCCTTGGGGCACGTGTTCTTCAAACACTTTTCCTATTGACACAACAATTTTCACTAATTCAATTATATGAATACTTGTTAGTTTTTCTTAATAGCTATATATACACATCTTTAGTATATTCAAACATATACACATATTTTTTGAGAAAACAGTAAGAATTTTTAAGAATAAAGATCATTTCGTGCATTCCTTGAAGCTTATACATGGTATCTTGTAAAGGAAAGAAGAAGCCACTTATAGCTACTTCAACAAGCTCAACTTAAGACCTATCTCAAGCTACATTGCTTATTTGTATTACTTTCTTCTTATAAAAGATAAAGATAAAAAAAAAAAAAAAAAAGCTTAAGTGTTGAGAGTGATCCTTTAATGAGTATTACTTGTAATCTTTGTGTACGGATCATCATTTAGGTTGAGAAATCAAAACTTATGTTAATGTGAAAAATTTGAGATAGTACCTATAAATTTATTGTTGATGGGCTCTAATGGTGCCTAAAAACTATCTATTGAAAAGTATGGTGTTGCCTATTAAATTCACTTTTGCAAAAGCTAGAGTGATGCCTAAAACTTTATTCACTTATAAAGATTTGAATAGCACCTACAAGCTCTTTGGTAGTGAAACCCTATAGTGAATTCTATAGGGGAAGATGTATGCCAAGTTTAGGTTAAACCTCTATAAATCCTAGTGTCATTATCATTCACTTTTCTTCATTTCAAAAACTTGAACTAATTGTTACTATATTGTTCATCCCCTCTATGGCACATTTGTATAATATATTGCTTATATGAGCATTCATAAGTCAAATTATAAATAAAATCTAAAATTATTCCACCATAGTGGAAAATAGTTAGTGGAACTATTGCTTAGACTCTAAAACAAATATGTACTCCTAAACATCAATTTCAACATTTTAATTTTTTTTTAATTCAAATTACTTATATAATTTCATACAAATATAAGATTATGCCATAGCGAGTTAAATTCCAATCTAATGCCTATAACCCACATATTCATATTATTTAGCAAGCAAATCTTTAACCTGGTTATACAAGAACTACTAAGCAACTTATTCTTGTAATTCACTCCAATGTGACTTTGTGACCAACTAGCAAATTTGAAATTTGACTATATAATTCATCATTTATGTATTACTCATTTTTTATTTATTAATTTTAGCGATCAAAACTCCACTATGACTTTATAGAAACTATTGTGACCAATGAGGAATTTCAAACCTACCTACATAGTTCATCATTTATATATCATTCATTTTTCATTTATTAATTTTTGTGGATCAGTGAGCAATTCTCAAACCTGATGCCTACATATTAATTCGATACTAATCACAAAATCTATATATTGAACACTAATAAAATAGAATAGTTTTAATCCATCAATTAAAACTCTCGTCTCAGATTATTCCATCTTCCATAGTATAGCATAGCAAAACATGATGCACAATTATAATAATTATTATTATCACAATATAAAATAATTATATTTATATTTTGAATATACACATAGACATATAGTCCTATACCCAAATTTTGACAGCGTCTCATGTACTTGTACTAAACTTACCTTAAAAATTAACATATAACTCTATATCATTCAATCCAAAAAGGAGACAACCAGAAAGTAACAAAACTATACATATATATATATATATATATTCTTTTTTCACCATCCATATATTTAATTCAAATAAATGGTCTAAATAATGATTTAATTGGATCCCCATGTCAAAGTAAAAAAAATCTAATATTTTATTTTAACTACTCAAGTATACTCTATAATTATCCACTTATTTTCATAAAATTTCACTTCCAAAAGTAACTTAACTTCTCAATTTTCTTGTTTTTTTTCTTGACTATATTTCATAAAAATACTTTTCAGGTCACCTAAAATGAAGCTAAAGGCTTAAAATTTATTTGAATAAAAATTAAAATAAATCTATTTGTCCATAACTCTCAAATAATACTTTATTTATTAATTTCATCTATAATTTTTTAAAATAAAATATTTTTCTAAAAAATTGATATTTAATATTTAAATTAGGCATATATATACATTGAGTTTTGAATTTATCCATGCAAAATTAACTTCGTATTATTGTCTTAAAAATTTTAAAATGCTGAGAGGGGTTTATAAGATATAGTAATGATCATAACGCCATCAACGACTAGCATTCACCATCTTTGACTTGCGAATGGTAAAAAATTTAGGTTGACCACTGGATGCATCTCATCCTTAATAGACCTCCGATGCTTGTCTCGTAAGTTTAAATTTTTTTTTTTTTTTTTGTTTTTCTGAAATCTGTAGTTAAATCTAAAAATCCTATTACTTTAACCCATGATATCTTCATTCTTCAATGTTGGATGGAGCCAATTCAACTGTCTATAGAAAGTTTGTGAGGAGATATTTCCAATGATACCTTATTTGTAAGAAACAAAGATCATATGTGAATAAAATAAATTTTTAAAATTTTCTTGCCAAAAAAATTATTTTTCCTTCTTTTTTTTTTTTTTTTTTTTTTGAGCAAATAGATATATAGTGCATAGTAACAAATAACTTCTTTTTTTTTTTTTTACTTCTCTCCCCTTCTTTCTTCTCTTTGTTTATTCTTTTTCTTTTCTTCATAACTATTTTATGACACTTTTTTTGCATTGTGCACTCTCATAGTTCATCTGTCAATTTAATTAATTATTTTACCAAATTAATCATTTATTTTCTAAAATAAAAATTATAAAATTACTCCTAAACTTAATGAAAAAAGACCAAAATAATCTTAATAATATTCAAAATATAATAAAATAAATTTCTATTTTATCAAACGCATAAAATATATATTTATAAATAAGTTTTATATATAGTGTCTTATTATGTAAATTTATCAATATTTATGTGAAAAATTCTATATTAGAAAGTGCAAATTCAGTAAATTAAATATTAAAAATGGAGAACATATAAAATTTTTTGTACTATATGTAAATTGTTCATTTTATTATGTAATTATATGCAATATATATTAAAATAAAAAATGTAAAATTTTTCATATGACATAAATTATCTATTATATCATGTAACTATATATAAAGATATTATAATTAAAGTGTCAAGAAGCATCCTGCACTCCAATTTCATGATAAGTTAATTGCAAAATTAATTATTAATAGAAAAAGAGAAATTATATAAATCTTTATTAACAGAGGGCCTCACTATTAATGTAGTTCTTATATAATTGATCTTTGACTATGTAACATTATGATACAGGAGAACTACTGATACGAACGAGATTGATTTTTTAACCCTTATATGTTCATTGGTTGTGGTTGTTAAAAGTGTTGGTGGGTCCATCGTAGTACGTCTACTTCTCTACTCTCTTGTTTCCCACTTTTACCGTTTACAATTTTTCTTATTTTATTAATTTTTTTATTATTATAAATAGAATAAATTAATAACATATTCAGTTAATTTGATTTAGATTCTCTATTATTTTTTAATTTGATTTAATTATTTAAAATTTTTTTTATAAAAAATAAATAAGTCAAGAGTCAACTTCCACTTGCCGACGATTCAACCATCTCCAAAAAATAAATAAAAAAACAAAAAAAATCCATCTCCAAAAAAGAGAGACAAGGCCCAACTTCCACTCGCCGACGATTCATCCAATAGAAAAAAATCCATCTCCAAAAAAGAGAGACAAGACTCAACTGCCACTTGCCGACCATTCATCCAATAGAAAAAAGAAAAAATCTATCTCCAGAAAAGCGAGACAGGACTCAACCTCCACTTGCTGACGGCCGCCACTCTGCTTTATTAATGATGTCAGTAACAATGTGCCGCTCATCCTTTACTCCTCCACTGTCTCCCCTTATCCTACGCCGCTACGTACACCGATCTGCCACCAGCTTTTTTCTCTTCTCTTCTCCTCATCTCCCATTCCTCCATATTCTCAACCGTTCTCCCTATGCCACCACCGCTCGTACCTCTTCCCCTTCCGTCACTCATCGCTTCTTCGCCTTCCCCGTCGCCACAGCCGGCAGAGCTCTGCTTCAAGACGCTGCAGCTACTGCCGCTGTTTTCGGAGGTGCTTACGCTTTGATTCTCACTTTCGATAGTCTCACTCAGCGAAACATCATCCAACAGGTGCTCTGCTATAATATCTAAATATTTCATAGTTAAACAAATTTCTCATGAAATTATCATGTATTTATTTATTGGAACAGAAATTGAGCAGAAAATTGGTTCATATATTATCCGGTTTGCTTTTCGCCCTTTCTTGGCCAATTTTTAGGTAAGCATTAATTGTACATTTTATGGGACATTATGATGTGGTTGGAAACTTAGAGTTTGAAAGAATTCAATAGAAAAAAAAATATTTTAATGATTCTTTTATTTAAAAAGTTTATTTTTAAATTTATCATTTTAAAAAGAATTATTTGATGAAAAAATCAAATTAAATAAAAAATTATAAGATTTTGAAATAATTCATTCAACTAAAAAGATTTAGATAAAATTATTCTGCTAATAAACGACACTGTATTTATTTTAAATAAATTAGTATATTTAAGAAATAAAATGATTTCAATTTACTATATTTTTATTCTAAATAATATAATTTAATTAAAATTTATAAATTTAAAATGTATTTCATATAATAGAATTTTATGATTAAAGTAAGTAAATTTTATTAATAAAATTATTTTTTTCTTACATGATTTGTTTCAAGCAAGGCATATATATAAATAATTTTATATATATATGCCTTGCTTGAAACAAATCATGTAAGAAAAAAATAATTATATATATATATATATATATCTAATTTTAGATAATAAATTTTTCATTTACACAGAGTGGGCTTTCGAAATTCTGTTTGTGTTTTCAACGTGGCTTTGAATTTTAAGATTTCATTGGGTAACTAGTTAAGCGTGTTGATTTTGGCCCTAAGAATAGCACTTCAACAATGGCGCGCTACTTTGCAACTGTGGTGCCTCTAGCGAATTGCGCAAGGCTAGTGATCCATGGTCTATATTTAGCTACGGACGAAGGGCTCACTAAGTCTCTCACTAGAGAAGGAAACCCAAAGTAATATATTTTTTTTCGTGGTCCCATTTTCATCCCAATGACCTGTTGTTGCAGCTTTTTTATTAAGGCTGCGATGATTTTTTGTTGTTGCAGGGAGTTGCTAAGAGGTCCTTTGTATTATGTGCTTATATTGATTTTGTGCTCTCTAGTGTTTTGGCGTGAGTCTCCTGTTGGGTTGATCGCAGTGGCAATGATGTGTGGTGGGGATGGTAAATTGTCTTGCTGAAATTCCTACTAATGTTGCTTAACCAATAATTCTGATGTGATGCTGGAGTATTGTTGCATATTAATTTATAGAAGGAACCAGCGGATGTTAGCTTAAATGACAATTATTTACTCTCATTATTTAAAGTTTAAATCAGTTGGCAAACTGTGAAAAAATAATTTTTCATGAATGTGCTTTTGGAGAGCTTGTACTTTTTTTCGAGACAGCTTGTACTTTTTTTGTTTCATTTTACTAAAATTCCCAACTTATATCTTTTTTTCTTTCCAGTTAACGTTGATTACATTTTAGTGACCCTTTAGGTGTGGCTGATATTATGGGGAGAAGATTTGGGTCAACGAAACTCCCTTATAATCAACAGAAGAGTTGGGTGGGTAGCATATCCATGTTCATTTCTGGATTCTTGATTTCTATCGGGTATGTTTGAGTCTGGACCTACATTGTGGCTATGATGATATTAGTTAATGTTTTTTGGTCTTTATAGATGCTGATATTAACGTAACATTGCCTTTTAAAAAATCATAGGATGCTATACTACTATTCAGCTTTGGGATATTTTCAATTTGACTGGATATGGACAATTCAACGAGTTGCTTGTGTTGCCTTCATAGCAACTGTAGTGGAGTCCCTTTCGACTGCAGAGATCATGGATGATAATATATCCGTTCCTTTAACAAGCATGCTAGTAGCACATCTGTGTTTTAGCTTCTAGCTTGTTGTACCCCTAGTTATATTTTAGTTTTATCTGTTTCAGTTCCTAGATTATTGCATCTCACTTCTGTGTGATGACTCAATTTGGTAGGATGTAGTTATAGATGTGGTGCAATCATGGACTGGGAAAAAATGTAATTGTCTATGACATTATACCACTACTTTAAAATTTATCTAAATTTTGATTACTTAATATATTATCGTTATTTTTTATGTCCATGGTAGGATTTTTGGATTTGAGCCCATGCATATTGAAAGCTCAACCCATATAGATTCAGTGAACTGCCTAAAACAGTTACTTAATCCACGTTAAACTTTCCGCTAAAGAAAGTTAACGCACGTGAAAAAAATCACGCACAGAAAAAATTTTTAGTTTGATTTATAAGTATATTCTAATAGTACAAATCACAAGATTTCATATGAATTGGAGTTTTGTAGCATGAGTAATTGTTGCTCTAACACTTTCAGTTTTGCCTCAACGTGTTGTTAGTGCAAACATATAGATAAATTTATAAGCGAAAATAACTAAACCATCGAATTTAGTGACCCTAAAAATATAGGATCGGACTGAATTGGCGTAAGACAACACGTGCACGTCAAGCGCCACCCTAGGTGCATGGCTAGCTGGAGCACGCGGCCTAACCCCACGCCTAAGAAACGGCTTGCCGTTTCGCTAAAACGACATATCGTTTCCTCTACCCAAAAAAAAAAAAAGAATTCTTTTATGAAGCACGAGAGTGCGTGCATGGGCATTTTACAAATTCATATTTTTTATCATCCTAATTTTCTAGGATATTAAAATTAATTTTAATACATAAAAAATTATTTTTTATGAATATGTGTTAAAAATTTTATAAAAATTCATAAAAATTTATTTTAGGTCCCAGAAAATTGTGAAAATTTTTTCTTAAGAGCTTTATGGTCAAATGATAGCACAAACAATAGGGAATGAAACTAGAACTCTAACTGGCATTGGATCTCAAACCCCAAGGAAAGAAAAAGTCTCTCTCAGCCCTATAACCTTCTTGCAAAAAAATTTGATTAATTTTATTTTAATCACTGGAATTTATGTGTTTGATTACTTATTTTTGTGTTTATTTTTTGTATTTATTACAGAAAATTATGACAATCATCACAGAGATTCTTAAAGTCATTAAAACCAAAAGACAAAGGATTAAAGTGCGTCGGATGATTAAAAAATTAAAAATCTTAAGACTATTTCCTCATGTGACGATGTGACTCGCTTGGTGAATCACATTGTTAATGTTAATGACAACATTCAAGATATTATTGAGGAGGTGGTTTGCTCACTCGTGAAGAGAGATATAAATCCTTGATGTCTGCTTTGATTTCACAGTATAGGGACCCTCTTGACCTTTTGTGGTATGACTTGAAAATTAATGGATCATATTCAAGACTGGTCAAATGTTTTATAAGTAATTTTATGAGGTCCACTGTGATTTAATATAGTTATGGTTCAACTTATATATCTAGAAGTTTTCTTGGTCTTCTTATTGAGGTTTATTTTAGGCTCATTCACTATATCTTTGTCAAGTGTATGGTTACTTAAATTAGTGTTTCTTTCTAATGTAATTATCCATTTATGGATTGTATGACTTTAAGTTATTTTGCTTTAGTCTTTGTACTTTGTATATATATATTTTTGTTTTTATGAATATTATATTATTTAATATATTTATTTCAGTTCAATTAATTATTTGTGGTTATAATTAATTGATTATAAATATTTAATTTGTATAATTAAAATATAAATAAATACATATAATATTCATAAATTCATTGGGACATTCTGAAAGTTTTAGTAACTATAAGAATGAAACTTTATATTAATTAATTAGGTCAACAATTATTTTACATTTAGGATCTTAGACGATGATTGGAAGCCCTCTGACATTTTGACTGTAAACTTAATGTGATGTATTTATCGACATAATTAATTAATAATAAAGTGCTTTTATGTAATACTGGATATTAAAATTTGTGTGTCTGTCTTATGTAGAACTGTGTTTTACAAATGGTTTCTACTTCCAAAAATATTGTCGCATGAGCTCAATAAGGGTGAGAAACTGAATGGTGATAATTACGAGATTTGGAGCATGAAAATACATTATATGTTTGAGGAGCAAGAGGCTCTTGAGGCTTTAAACACTATCATGGATGAGCCTGAGGAAGACACAATGACTCAACATAGGAGGGACTATGAAGCCTATGAAGTTTGAAAAAAGAAAAACTCTCTAGCTTGCATTATGTTGCTGAGCAGCATGGATGATGACATCATGTGTGAGTTCCGTAGCATTGAAAGCGAAGTTTGGTGGTACATTTGTAACCAAACTCAAATTGCTAACTATCAAATTTGACACATATAAGAAACGTCTTGAACACAATATGAAAAAGTATTTAAGGCAAATGTCAAACTTGATAACTGAGCTTAAAGATGTTGGTTATACCTTGACAGATGAGCAACAGGTCCAAGCTTTCATCCCATACCCTAAAGCTGGGAGTATGTGAAGATGCATTTGACCCATAATGAAAATATTAGAACATTGAAAGATTTTATGCGCCATCTTGAGTTGGAAGAGGATCGCCTTGATGCTATTAAGTCAAGTACTGATGTGTACATGACCATTTTTATCAAGCATCAAAGTTAAGGGCAAAAGTGCAAGTATCAAAGTGGGTCCTCCGAATCAAATAAAAGGAAAAGATAAGCTCAACCAAGTAGGAAGTCTAAGCAAAACCAACATGGTAAGAAAAAGCGTAACAAAAAGAGGAATATAACAAAGGTCAAGTGCTATAACTATGACAAACATGGTCATTTTGCTCGAGATTGTGTCGAGCTAAAGAAGGTACCTCGTTATGCATATGTTAGTGAACTTTGTGTTTTTAGCATTATTTTTCTAACTAAATCACATCCTTTGTGGATTATAGACTCAAAGAGCCATGGATCACGTAGCAAAGGATTAAGAAGTCTTTCTGTACTTTCAACGAGTCCTGTAAGGAGCGATATGGATATTTGTGGGAAATAATGCCAAAGTTAAGGTGAAAGGGATTGGCACATGCAATTTAGTCATGTGTGGTGGTTGAACCTTATTCCTACATGATGTGCTATTTGCTCCATAGATTTGTTAGAATTTAATTTTTTTGTTGGTGTTGCTTAGATTGGGTTTCAGTTGGAATTTTCATGACATGTGTGTTACTTTGTCTTTAGGAACAAATTTCATTCTAAATTGTTTTGTTGTCCCTTTATGCCCTATAATGGGAAGTTGAATAGGGCAATGACAAGTAATTAAAAATAAAAACTAAGTGTGGAAATGAATGAAGAATCAAGGCACGAGATTTATAGAGATTTGACACAACTTACTTACGTCATCTCCTCTAATATTCTCACTAGAGCCTTCACTGTAAGATAGTTTAAGGTGTTATCAACCACCTTTACAATAATAGTTTTTGGGTACTACTAAGCCATTAAAGTAAACTTACAGGTGCTATAAAACCTTATCCCAAAATAGTTTTTAGGTACTAATTTAAATCTTTCACAAACTATGGTTTTTAAGATCTCCTAACTAAGAGTTTCCTCAAATAAAATGCAACTTTAAAGATAAAGATAACTCACTCACTCAAGCAATAAAACACTTTAAAATACACTCACTAAGTATGATTGATCTGGTTGAGAGTATTGAGAGAATATTTGGAAAGCTTATTGTTCAAACTCTATTTTGAAAATAACACTTGCAAGCTTTAAATAATAAACTTCTCTTGATTGCTAGATAACTCTTGATTCACCCTTTTTATTTAAAAATAGCTTTCATAATATAATAGTCACTTAATGGAACAGTTTTCTCTATTTGTTTCCATTCAGAGCAGATCCTTTTATAAGGTGAAATAAAAAACTAGTCGTTAGAAAGAAAGCTGTCACTTCATATTACAAATATAGACACTTAATGCCTATTGAGAATTCTCCACATCTGTTATTGAGTCATCAACCATCATTAATTTCATGAAAACAGGTGGTTGTCAAGCAAAATACAACATCAACAGTCATTGGTACTAACAAAACACCCTTTGGGACTAGCCGTTAGAGATAAGTTTGTCTCAATGCTCCTCCTTTGATTTTCTCAATTGTTTATTCAACAAACTTCAATGGTTGTTGAATATTCTCATTGCCTGTTGGACTTCAATATCAACCCCTGTTGAGATATGAATAATGCTCATTGTAGATTTCGAGAAAGGTGTGAACTTGATGTTTTTTTTTTCTAAGATCATTAATAGTATATCAACAGTTGTTAGTGAACTGCTAATGTCTGTTGCATATCCTCAACGCTTGTTGTGTTATTAAGAGTGCCTTATTAGAAGGTCTAAAACCTTTAGCTCAGTTTAGGGAGTTTTTCAAATGCCTATTTCAAGATCTTGAGAGTTTTGCTTAATTCAAGTCACTTGGTCTGACGTATGTTACAAAAATCCAATGCTTATCAAGAAATCAAGAACCATGTATGTTGCAAAGTTTAATGTGTATAACTCATGTGTTTGAGTTATCTAATACATGTTGTGAGATTTAAAAGACTTTGCTCTTGCTAAGGTGATATTTCAATGCCTGTTGAGTTCCTTCAATGCCCGTTGCTAGAGTCACAATGTCTATTGTTAAAGTCACAATGCCTGTTGAATTATGGCAACACCGTTGGACTGTCAAGCTTAGTTTGTTTGATCTTTACTCTCTTAATACTTAGAGTTTCAAATCATAACTCTTTCTCCAATCATTATGGTTCAATGAATTAATGTACCACAAGAATTAACACAAGTAACTTAGATAAAGGTTAGCACTTAGATGTGTTTGTGATCATTAAAACAAGGTTTGGTTCAACATTTTCCCTCTTTTTTATGATGACAAACAATCTATCAAAGTTAATCAATCTTACAAAACCAAATAGGTGTACTTCATATAAAGTCAATCAATCAATAACTCAAAACCAATAAGAGTACATATGTTCAAACTCCCTTTGTAACCTGGGTTTCTGCTTTAATAAGAGATCATCCTTGGCAAGATTTCTTAATATTTTGCTTATATTACTCCCTTTTTAAGCTCATATTATATGCACCATTACATTAAGTTCACATTCTATTTCTGCTCCGTTGTCATTGTAAAAAAGAATCAAATAACAATAGCAATGGAATATAGAGCATATAGAAAGGGAATAGAGAAAGTGTTAACTTTTCATTGCAAAAGTAATGTTATCCAATACATCAATTATTTTTGAAAATAAGGACAAAAAGAAAAAGAAAAAAAATAAACTATGTAAGGTTTTAGATGGAGAGGCATGAGTTTGATCTTGAGGTTCTAGGGATGTTTGAGGTTCCTTGGAGGGAAGATCTTTGGGATCTTAACTTGTCTCAAGTGGAACCTCTTATTGGTTTTCAATACTTAGAGTTATTGGTTACGAATTCAACCCTTCTACTATCCAAACTAGTGTTTGGTTGATGTCCTTCATCTCTTTTTGAAGTCTTTAAATTTTCTGGTGTAAAAAAGTAGCAGAGGACTCAACTTTTGGAACAAAATTAGTAAGGGTTTCCAATTGCCTAAACACCTTATGCTCATAGCGAATGAGAGATGAAGTAGATGTAACAGGTGCACTGGTTTCAATTCCTTCTACTACTATAACACCTGCTGTGATAGCTTCTTTAACATCCTCATTTTCCTCCTCCTCTTAAGGCATCCCACTTTCCTCATACACTCTTTTGATCAATCTAGTATCAAGTCTTTGTAGGATCCTTATGCTTAAAAGCATCTTCTAAAAAATGGGTTGATTGTGAGGTAGCTTTTCCAACATTATATTCTTTTCTTCAAGCTCTTCTTTAGTTTGGGGGATTGTTTTCATAAATTTTTGCAATCTTTATGATGTATTGAGCCATTACAAATTCATTTGCCTTATCCGCTTGCCCATCTATTCTCTGTATCAAGAGCAAAAGAGTATTCACCTTATATTCGTTATTCATGCATTAGAGGTAGAAGAGATCTGTTATGGTGTAGTTTCCATTGGATTTTCCTTTTCCATTGATGTTCTAGGTGATAAACCTATGGGCAATCTTTAGAGCTTGATTTTTAATCTTTGAAGCTTTATTGTTATTACTGTTGTAATTGCTTCTTCCATCAATGATCAATTTCTAGAACTAGTTGACATAAACTTTGAAAGTAGGAGAAGGATTTGTCAAACCAGATGAGGTAGCATCAAAGCACTCAGACAAGTCATTTGGTCTAAGTGTGTACTTCTTCCCAAATAGCCTAAACTTTATTATGCCTTCTTGAGCATATACTTCATAATCACTGCCCAACACTTCTGAAGTGCTGAGAAATTCCACTGAGTTTTAGGTATGGTTCCTTGTGATGTCAAAGTAATTCCCATCAAATCCCGACCATTAACTCTTAAACTTTTTCAACCATCCCATACCTTTACAGGCCATTCCACTTTAAGAATTTCCCACCTCTAAGATGTCTCTTCAACAATTTTAGAGCTAATTCCTTTTCCTTTTCACTTTTGAGATGAAATTATTGAACCAAAGGAGGATTTGAAGCTATGAAAGTGTGCTCTATTTCGATGGCCTTCCCTTTCCCCTTTGAATCTTAGCCACTTTTGGATTTCTTAGATTATTGTTGGGTTGAAACGGGTTTTGCATCTCTCTTCTTCTATTGAACTATCATTGATGCTAGATTTTCCTTAGTTTCGAAGCTAGAGTAAGAAGGTTGAAGGTTCTTTCTAGTAGGTTATTTATATCTTTTGATGGAGTTTGGTTTGGGTGCCATTTAATTGTGTGAATGAGTGTTTGATGCAAGAAAATATGCATAAATCTGTAGCAAAATTTGAGAGAAATGAGTAAAAAGCAAAACAAATCTTCCATTTTTTTTTTTAAAAAAATATGAGCATTGGGAGTGTTCAATGGATGTTGCGAGTTAGTTAACGATTGTTAGACATGACCATTAGTTTGCCACAATAAGTGTTCTTCAACCAATGACGGTGGTTAGTTTGCAATGACCATTAGGTAATGAACAACGGTCATTGGAGATTCACAATGATCATGGAGACCAACAAAATCAAAATGAGGAACTCACAAGTAATACAACGGTCATTGGGAGAAAAGCAACGACCATTGGCCATGTTTTCAAACAATCCTTAGTTTAAAAACAATTTTAGCGAATGAATGTTATTAATCAAACTTAATGATATAATCATGAATTCAATTAACATATAGACAATTTGATCAATATCATATATAGCTAAATTCTTTAGCTATTGAATCTAAAGACTTTAATGGTGATAAATTCAAGCAATAATGATCAAGAATCACATAACAATGATCATAAATAGATTGAGAAGAAAAAAAAAAACCTATTTGAAACAAATCCAATGTATTTTCATCAATCATACCAATTTCTCTTTTGATGAATTGCATCTTTTCATCACAAAGAGGCTTAGTAAAAATATTTATCAATTGATGGATAGTATCAATAAATTCTAACACAGTATTTCCATTACTAGCATGATCTCTAAGAAACTAATGTCTAATGTCGATATACATGCTCGTAAAATGTTGTATAAGATTCTTGGACAAATTTATGACACTAGTGTTATAACACTTAATGGAAACTTGAGCTATATTGTAATCAAGAAGTTGTTGTTTCACCTATAGGATTTGTGCACAATAAAGGCTAGCTGCCACACACTCAGCTTTAACAATTGATAAAGTAATTGAGTTTTGCTTTTTGCTACTCCAAGACACTAAGCATTGACCGAGTAATTGAGATGTGCCTGAAGTATTCTTTTTATCTAAGGTACATCTAGCAAAATCAACATAAGAAAATGCATTCAATTCAAATGAAGAACTCTTTGGATACCAAAGTCCTAAGTTGGAAGTACCAATAATATATTTAAGTCTATGTTTCACAGCATGCAAATGAGACTCTTTAGGATTAGATTGATATCTAGCACACAAGCAAACATTAAACATAATATCAGGTTTAGATGTTGTTAGATAGAGTAGACTATCAATCATACCTCTATATAGCTTTTGGTTCACATTCTTACCATGGTCATCCATACTTAGCTTGATGTTGGTGCTCATAAGAGAGTTTTGCATGGTTTGCTATTTTCTATGCCAAATCTTTTGATTAGTTCCTTTGTATATTTAGCTTGGTTAATAAAGATTCTTCCTTTTCTTGCTTGATTATAATCTAATAAAGAATTTGTGTTCTCCTATCATGCTCATTGCAAACTCACTTTTCATTACTTTAGAGAAATCTTCACATGAGCAAACATTAGTAGCACCAAATATTGTATCATATACATATATTTGTACTAATAATAGGTCCCCATTCTTTTCCTTAGAAAAGAAAGTTATGTCCACCAAATCTTTGGATAAACCTTTCTCTATTAGAAAGTTGCTCAACCTCTTGGAGCTTGCTTCAAGCCATATAGGGCTTTGGTGAGCTTAAACACATGGTTAGGAAAGCAATGGTTTTCAAGACCAAGGAGTTGTTTTACATACACTTCCTCATCAATGTGCCCATTCAGAAAGACACTTTTGATATCCATTTGATATAACTTGAAATTCATGTGAGATACAAATGCAAATAAAATTTTAATAGCTTCAAGTCTAGCAACAAGTGCAAGGGTATCATCAAAGTCAATTCCTTCTTCTTGGTTATAGCCTTTGGCTACTGACCAAGCCTTGTTTCTAATGATAATTCCATGTTCATCAAGTTTATTAGTTTCAATAATGGAATGATTATGAGGTTTAGGAATAAAGTCCACACTTTGTTTCTCTCAAATTGATTGAGTTCTTTTTGTATAGCAAAAACCCAATGTTCTTCTTTAATGGCCTCATCTATGGTCTTAGGCTCTATTAGGGATACAAAAGTAAGATTAGTATATGCATTTCTAAAAGATGATCTAGTTGTTACTCGACTTGATGGATCATAAATGATAAGATCTGTTGGATAATCTCTCTTGAAAATCCAGTCCCATTCTAGCTGAGTTTGCTCTTCACTAGGAGTAAGAAGAGGTGGATCTTCATTTTCTTCATTCCTCATGTCCTGTGGCTTATCCACATTCTTTCCTTCTTTTCCAATGTTTAACTCACTCATAGGACCTATAAGATAAAAAATATCTTATTCTTTTCTTGAAGAAGTAGGGTCAGATTCATCAAATACAACATGCATAGAATCCTCTAAAACAAGTGTTCCCTTTTGAAGACTTTTATACCTTTTGCTGATAGTAGAGTATCCAATAAAAATTTATTCATCAAACTTAGAGTCAAATTTGCTAAGGTTGTCTTTAGTGTTTAGAATAAAACACTTGCAACTAAAAACTCTAAAGTATGCAATCTTAGGCTTTCTATTGTTCCATAACTTATAGGGAGTTTTCTTTAACAAAGGTCTCACCTAGACTCTATTTAAGACATAAAATGAAGTGTTTACAGCTTTAGCCTAAAAGTACTTAGGAAGATTAAACTCATTCAATATGGTTTTAGCCATTTCTTAAAGAGTTCTATTTTTCCTTTCTACCACACCATTTTGTTATGGTGTTCTAGGAGTTAAGAAGTTGTGTGAGATACCATACTCATCACAAAAGCTATGAAACTTAGCATTCTCAAACTCTCCTCTATGGTTACTTCTAATAGAAGAGATTTTCAAATCCTTTTAGTTTTTAATTCTCTTGGCAAAGGTCTTAAAAGCATCAAAACAAGAATCCTTATGAGTGAGGAATAATACCCAAGTATATCTAAAGTAATCATCTATTATTATGAACGCATAATTCATGCTTCCGAAGCTAGATACTTTAGTGGATCCAAATATATCCATATGAAACAATTGTAATGGTTTAGAAGAACTTACCTTGTTCTTGGCTTTGAATAAAGATTTGATTTGTTTACCTCTTTGACATGCTTCACAAACTCCTTTTTTTGCAAACTTGATTTCAAGTAGACCTTCAACTAAGTCCCTTCTCTTCAGCTTATTCAAGAGTTCCATGCTAGCATTTCCTAGCCGTCTATGCCATGTTTTACCTTCATTAACTATAGAGACTAAACAATTTGCATTATGGTTAACAAGAGAATTTAAATCAATCACATAAATATTATGAAATCTTCTACTAGTGAACAAAATTTTATTATTATTCATCGTTAACCCATAACATGCTTGTGGCTCAAATATAACTCCATGGCCTTTGTCATACAACTGACTTACACTTAGTAAATTGTATTTGAGTCCATCAACAAGAATACATTATTAAGGATAGGTGAGTCATCATCCTTACCAACTTTACCTATTCCAATAATTTTGGCTTTGCCATTGTTTTCAAAAGACACGTTTTCAAATCCTTCAAACTTATCTAATTGTGTGAAGAACTTCCTTTCTCCTATCATGTGCTTTGAACATCCACTATCAAGATACTACTTTTGCTCTCCAACTTAGGATTGCAAACACATCTACAAAATAAGGAGAGTTATGTCTTAGGTACCCAAACTTTTTTGGGTCCTAGGGAGTTAGCTCTTTCCAACTACTTATTATGCCTTATACAATGGCAATGATAGTCAATGTGGCCATATATACCATAGTAAAATAATCACCATCAATATGAGCTAGTGTCCTACTTAGGCAAAACATGTCCATAGTGTCTATGAGACTTATAACTTCTTTAAGCAATCTGTCTAGGAATGTTTCTCATGTGAGGAATTCTCTTGTGTTGTGTGTGTCTATATATATAATTATGCCAATTTTTGTGTCTTTACACACCTTGACTCTTAGGCTTGCATGAATGTTATATATAAGCATAATTTACTTTAGGAGGAGCATGTCTCAATTATGTGAGAATGTGTTGAGACTTACCCTTTGTGCCATTTATCTTGGCATTTCCCTTATTAGGAACTTTTAGCATTCTTATGGGGTCAAGCACACTATCTTCTTTAGCCTTAATAAATACTATTTTGAAGGTAAAAAGGAGCAGTTGAAGTAGAGGCATTATAGCCTAATCTATGCTTGATGGATGGGCTCTTTTGAACCTTAAGGATGGAGTCTAAATTCTTATTTCCTTTAGTGAACTGGTTGATACTTTCCTTAAGCTTAAGGTTTTTAGCTATGAGAGACTCAACCTCCTTAGCTAGAGTTTCTTGACCTTTAGCATAATCTTTTAAAGATTTGTTCTCTTTTTAAGAGAGGAGCTATTAGACTTGAGTCTCAACTTTCATAGTGAACTTGGTGATTATATAATACAATTTATCTCTAGAGTAGGAATCAAAAGGATTTACCTCTTTGTCACTATTACTTTCACTACTAAATGAGTGTTCACTTGAGAATTCATTTGATTGCTCATTAGTTACCATAAGACAAAGGTTTAGCTAACTCTTTTTTTGTTTCCTCCTAATCAAGTTCGGATTCACTAATATCATCCCAATTAGCTTTGTACACTTCCTTGCCTTTCTTAGAGGCATGTTTTCTGGCAAGAAACTTGTTTTTCTTAATCTTGGGATAATCTGATTTTAAATGTCCTTTCTTATTGAATCCATATCAGATGAGTTGACTCTTACTACCTCTCTTTTTTTATCTCTTTACTTGATTGGTGATGAGAATGAGATGTTTATCTTCACTATTATCTTTATCATCACTAGAAGAAGATGTTAGCAAATAAGAAGTAGATGGAGATTCAAAACGTACCTCTTTGGCTTTTAGTGCTAAGTCTTTTTTCTCATTCTTGTGTTTTTGTTGGCTTTTTAAGATTAATTTCATGAGCCAATAACTTTCCCATAAGCTCATCAAGTGATAAGGCTTCTAGCTTGTTCACTTCTTATATACTTTTTTTTTTTTTTACTTCCTACTTATCTTTGGGAAGTGTTTTCAAAATTTTTGCTACCATGTCCTTGTTTAAATAGGACTTTCCCAAAGGTTTGAGAATGCCCACAATGTCTATAAATCCATTGTATATCTCAGTAATAGTTTCACCAGGTTGATATACAAATGTTTTATACATGTATGTGTGTATTTGTATCTTTTTCTTAACTTTTCTGGTTCCATAATGCTGAGTTTGCAATGTGTCTCATATTTCTTTAGCTGATGTACACATTTGCAACTTAGCATATTGAGATTTATGGATTGCACAAAAAAGAACATGCATTGCTCATCTATTCTTTAGGTTTGCTTTATTCTCTTCAGCAAGTCCATTCACTTTTAGGCTTTGGTATGAGAACTTCTCCAACTAGTTTTATTAGAACTTCTCTTCCTTCTTCAATAATGTCCCACAAATCAATGGTTTAACTATGAAGAAAGATCTTCATACGATTCTTCCAGTACCCATAGCAATCTCCCTTGAAGAATGGTGGCTTGTGGATGGATTGTGATTGTTCAAGACTTGCCATGATCTTTACTTTGAGCACTTAAGTTTTGATGAAGGGACTGGCTCTAATACCAATTATTGACCCTTTGTGCCCTAGAAGGGGGGGGTTGAATAGGGCAATGGCAAGTAATTAAAAATAAAAACTAAGTGCAAAAATGAATGAAGAATTATGACAAGAGATTTATAGAGATTCGACATAACTTTCCTACATCCTCTCCTCTAGTACTCTCATTAGAGCCTTCACTATCAAGATAGCTTATGGTTCTATCAACCACCTTTACAACAGCAGTTTCTGGGCACTACCAAGTCGTTGCAAGTAGACTTACGGGTGGTACTAAAATCTTATTCTAAAGTAGTTTCTAAGTACTACCTTAAACATTTCGCAAAGTATGGTTTGTAAGATCACTTAACCAAAGGTTTCCTAAAAAAAAATACACTTTAAAGAAAAGGATAACTCTCTCACTTAAGCAATAGAATACTTTAAAGTAAACTCACAAAGTATGTTTGATTTGGTTAAAAGTATTAAGAGAATATCTAGAAAGCTTGTTCTTTAAATTTTATTTTAAAGATAACACTTGCAAGCTTTAAACAATGAACTTCTTTTAATTGCTAGATAACTCTTGCTTCACCCTTTTTATTTGAAAATAGTTTTCACAATAGAATACTCACTTAACAAAATGATTTTCTTTGTTTGTTTCTATTGAGAGGTAAAGAACTAGCCATTAGAAAAAAGTTGTATTCATATTACAGATGTAGACACTCAATGATTGTTAGAAATTCTCCACCCATATTGTTGAGTCATCAACCATCATTAATTTCATGGAAATGGATGGTTGTCAAGCAAAATACAACTTTAAAGATCGTTGGTACTAATGAAACGCCCATTATGACTAGTCGTTAGAGAGAAGTTTGTCTCAACACTTCTCCTTTGACTTTTTCAATTGTTTATTCAACTAACTTTAATGGCTATTGGATATTCTGAATGCTTATTGGACTTTAATATCAATCCCTATTAAGTTATGAATAATGCTCGTTGTGTAGTTTTGGGAAGGTTTGAACTTGACGTTCTATTTTCTAAGATCTTTTATAGTACATCAATGGTTATTAGTGAACTTTCAATGTCTATTGAATATCCTCAATAATTATTGCATTATTGAGAGTGCCTAGTTGGAGGATCTAGAACCTTTAGCTCAATCTAGAAGCTTTTCCAACACCCGTTTTGAGAACTTGAGAGTTTTGCTCAATTCAAGTCACTTGGTACAATGCATGTTGCAAAAATGCAATGCTTGTTGAGAAATCAAGAACCCCACCTGTTGTGAAATTACAACCCCCGTTGCTAAGTTTAATGTATATAGCTTATGTGTTTGAGTTATCCAATGCCTGTTGTAGTATAGGACAATGCCTGTTGTGAGATATAAAAGACTTTGCTCTTGCTAGGGTGATATTCCAATTCTTATTGAGTTCTTTCAATGCTCGTTACTAGAGTCATGACACCTATTGAATTATGGCAACACCCATTAGATTATAAAGTATGTTTACTTAATCTTTACTTTTTTAATACTTAAAGTTTCCAATCATAACTCGTTCTCCAATCATTAAGGTTCGATGAATTATGTACTTACAACAATTAACACAAGTAACTTGGAGAAAGGTTAGCTCTTAGATGTGTTTGTGATCATTAAAACAAGGCTTCGTTCAATAGGTTTCATTATGATGAGTTTGGATTATGACTTAAGTAGTTGTAATGTAAGTTTTCTATGTTTGCAACTGTTGGCCCTAGTACACCAAAAAGGAGGGGTTGAATTGATGGCAAATTTGGACTTTTGATTTTAGAGGAAGCATACAAGAATGAAAGATTAGAGAAAGGGTAGGAGAAGAATAAACACAAAAGTTTTATAGTGGTTTGGGTATTAACCAAAACCCTACATCCACTCCATAATTCACCAATTGGGTATTTCACTCAATCACTAGTGTTTTACAAGCTCACACTCAACTTAGTGTTTAGGCTCACACCAAACCTTACAAATGTTTTCCCAAGGCTTACACTCAACCTATACAAGAGTTTTACAACTAGGCTAACTCTTAAACCTAAACAAGAGTTTTCTATTCAAGGGCTCACTCTCAAACCCTACAAGAGGTGTTTAAAGGTCACACCAACTATGGAAAAAGAAATAAGGAATTAAATTATAAAATTAACTTTGCAAGAGTTTGACACTATCAATGGTTCTTCTCTTGCATTAACATCAGTTTGGTGGAGTATTTATAGCCCACATCCACCAAAGACACGTTACTCAAAAGCTATCAACAAATCACCAAGATGTGCTAAGCAGATTTAGCATTAAATGCTTGTCAGGCTGAAGTCGCGGTCGCTACCACATTTTTGCGGTCGCGAATTTCCAATTGCGGTTGAAAACATCGTTTGTGTCTAACAGCTAGTCCACGTGTCAGCTTTCCGTTGATCACCTAGGAAAATATAGTCGTTGTGTTCTAACGACTCTCAAAAGTCATGGTCGCGATTATTGCTTATGCAGGGTATGACTGAGATGGAAATTCCTCTATGATTCTACCAAGGTTCCTTCAGCTGGCTGCGAATTTGCCCCCGAATTCCTCTGACCTAGCTTTATCTATTCTTATAATAGTGTCTTGGTTGTGACTTAGGGGATACTGACCGTAAATTTGGATGTTCTAAAAGATGGAAATTTTAACTTCCATTGATGAGAACTCTTATAAGCTGTAAAAATAACACTTAAAAATGACATTAGAACTTTCAATCTATATTGTCACGATCAAAAGAGAGCTTTGACTTATATTTGAATAACCTAGTTTAACAATCTCCCCTTTTTTGATTTTGACAATTTTAGATTGAATATGTAAAGGTTTATCCATACTACTAGGAAAATGATTGTGAAGTCATTCGAATCATAAGTATGAAACTACTCCCCATTAATCCATACTCCCCCTTAGTTACTTTAATAAGACCAATAGCTTAACTTTCTCTCCCCTTTTTGTATGTTCCTTCTATATTCAATCAATTATCTCTCTCCCTTTGTCAAGATAAAAAAGAGAGGAATATAAGAGAATAAGAGAGAGAATGGGGAATATAAGAGGGAATGACCACAAACTTGTCAATTGTACAAACTCAAATTAAAATAGCAAACATAAGTAATTTTGCACAATTGATCATAATATGTCACATAAGAAGATAAATGGATGAAACATAAATTCAAAATAATTCAAACATTTAAAGATGCTTGAACACCTATAGATATATCAAGCAATCAAACTCCCCCTAAATGTATGCATAAATATATTAAGTTAAAAACATAAGGGATAAGGGATACATTATAAGTTTAGTATCAATGCCTTGATACCAAATAACCATTTGAAACTTTATCCCTTCCTCATTAGCAATCTCCATTCACCTTCAGATTTTACATGATGAGAATTTGGTGAAGCAGTCCTCATCCTGCAATATCAAACATTGCTTTGGTACCCAAACATGCTTGGGTCCTTGAGGGTTAGTCTTGGAAGGGTCCTCCAATTTGAGGTGTGTCTTCCTAATGTGACAAAATACATTGATATGCCCATATCTTACATTGGAGCTTAGACTATAGTCTTTCTCCTATGCACAACTATAGTATGAGTAGAGGGACTTCTCATACTTGAGCGATGAGAGTGTATGCAAGTGCATGAGTGATTAAAAGTAGAAGATAATTTTTTATGTTTGTGTGTTTGAGCATGCTTCTTATTATAAATGTAAGCATAATTTGCTCTTTGAGCCTTAGCTCTTGAGCTTTGGGGAGCCTTCCCTTTTCCCTTAAGCTTAGGAGGCTTAGAGCTAGGAGCACTTTTCTTCCCTATGACCTCAATACATGAAGGTTAAGGTATTGATGCTCTAATAAATGTAGTGGGTGAAGAAGCAGGTGAAGAGACTTTATTGAAGCCTAAACCATGCCTAACTAAAGGAGGTCTTTGAGATACAATAAATATATCCAAAACTTCCTTCCCCTTATGAAATTTAGAGATGGAGTTTTTAAGTTCTATAACTTCATCCTTTAAAGAATCATTTTCCTTTCTCAAGGAGTTAATAGAGGATGAAGACTTATAAAGACTCTCTATAGACTTTTTGAGTTCTTCATTAGAAGTCCTCAACTCACTTATAAGATCATTTAACGATTTAAATTCATCCTCTAGTTTGGAATATCTTTTCTTGTAAGTTTTCATTTGTGACTTATATTTATCACATTTCAAAGTGAGAGCTTCTAAAAGCTCATCATCTATTTCATTAAAAACATCATAATCTTCATAAGAGTATGGAGAAGTACTTACCTCTTTGGAGAAGTCCTATTGAGCCATAAAGCAAAAGTTTGCTACTTCATCTTCATCACTTGAATCATCATCCGAAGTAGCCTTAAAGGTCTTCTTCTTTTCCTAATGATGATAAGAAGATGACTTTCTTTGGATTCTTCTTTCTCTTCTCCTTTTCATCAACTCTTTAGTCCTTCTTCATATTTTAGCAAGCTCTTTCTTTTTTTCATCATTTTCATTGGAGTCACTTGAGCTTGAATAATCTTTCTGAACTTTGAAGGCTAAAGCTTTCTTCTCCTCTTTATGTCTCTTTCCTCTTAGCTTCTTCATCTCTTCATCTTTCCTGAGAGCCATCTCATGAGTGAGAGGCTTACCAATGAAGGCATCGGTTGGCGCTATCCTAATCTCTGGATTGGATTCTTGAATGCTACATACTCTTGTACCAAATTTATTCAATGAAAGAGATTTAATGATTTTAGTGTTTACCTCATAGTTGATAAGAATCCTTCCAAACTTTTTCATGCTTGTGACAATAGATAGGAGTCTATTTGTCATTTTGATGATGCTTCCATGGTCTTTCATCATAAAGAACTCCCACTTTGTCACATACATCTCCAACTTGCTTGATTTCACAAGAGTTATGTCCTTATGATAGTTTTCTACTGATTTCCATATGGCATGTGTAGTTTAACAATGTTGGACTCTTCCATTTTCTTCTCTTGACATGGAGCTTAGAAGAATAGTCATTGCCTTCTTATTCTTTCCATTTGCCTTCCTTTGTGCTTCACTCCATTCTTCTCTTGTAATTGCCACCTCTACTCCTTCAACCATCTTTGTTGGAGGCTTCCACTCTTCAAGAATATAATCCCATAAGTTGATGAGATCACTATCAAGATAGATCTCCATTTTATGCTTCCAAAGAGCATAATCATTGGCATCAAAGTGGGGATTAAGGTGAGAGTGGACTCATTCATATGCTATTGATCTTTTCTCACACAATTAAGGCTTGAATTGAGATTTAGCTCTGATACCAATTGTTGGCCCTAGTGTACTAAGAAAGGGGAGGGGAGGATTGAATTGGTGGCAAATTTGGACTTTTGATTTTAGAGGAAACACACAAGAATGAAAGATTAGAGAATGGGTAAGAGAAGAATGAATCCCCAATTCACCAATTAGGTATTTCATTCAATCACTAGTGTTTTACAAGCTCACACTTAACTTAGTGTTTAGCCTCACATTAAACTTTACAAGTGTTTTCCCAAGGCTAACACTCAACCTAGTGTTTAGGCTCATACCAAACCTTACAAGTGTTTTCCCCAGGCTTACACTTAACCTATACAAGAGTTTTACAACTAGGCTAACTTTCAAACCTAAACAAAAGTTTCCTATTCAAGGGCTCACTCTCAAACCCTATAAGAGGTGTTTAAACCTCACACCAAACTATGTACAAAGAAATAAGGAATTAAAGTAGATAATTAACTTTGCAAGAGTTTTGACACTATCAATGGTTCTTCTCTTACATTAACATCAGTTTGGTTGAGTATTTATAACCCACATCCACCAAAGAGACGTCACTCAAAAGCTATCAACAAATCTTCAAGATGTGTTAGGCAGATTTAACATTAAATGCTTGTCAAGCTGAAGTCACGGTTGCTGCTACATTTTTGCAATCGCGAATTTTCAATTGTAGTTGAAAACACCGTTTGTGTCTAATGGCTAGTCCATGTGTCAGCTTTTCATTCGTCGCCTAGGAAAATATAGTCGTTGCATTCTAACGATTCTTACGTGATTCTTGCTTGTGCAGGGTGCGACTGAGATGCGAATTCCTATGTGATTCGACTAAGGTTCCTTCAGCTGAGTCGCAGCTGCGAATTCGCCCACGAATTCCTTTGACCTAGCTTCATTTGCTCTTATAACAGTGTCGCGGTTGTGACTTAGGGGATACCGTCTGCAAATTTGGATGTTCTAAAAGATGGAGATTTTGACTTCTATTGAAGATAACTCTTATAAGTTAAACAACACTTAAAAATGACATTAGAACTTTCAATCTATATTGTCAAGATCAAAAAGAGAGCCTTGACTTAGATTTAAATAACCTAATCTAGCAGCAACATCACATGATTATGAGAATGATGTGAATGATTAGCATGCTAGACTTGGTCATATTGTTCAACAAAGAAGGAATAGGGTAGCCAAAGAAAGTTTATTAGCTAATATTGACAAAGTAGATTTATCAACTTGTAAACACTTTCTGGCTAGAAAAACTACAAGAAAACCATTTCGAAAAGGAACTAGAGATGAATTTCCATTACAATCAGTTTATTTTGATGTGTAGTCCTATGAATATGAGAGCTAAGCATGGAACATTTTATTTCATCACATTTATTGATGATTATACTCGATATGGCTAATGTCTATCTGATATCTCATAAATTTGACGCGTTAAGTTGGTTTAAGAATTATATGAATCTAATTAAAAATCAATTAAATAACAAAATAAAGACATTAAGAAGCTATTGAGGCTGAGAATACTTATCTTATCAGTTTAGAGAGTTATATGATAAAAAAGGAATACAACATTAGTTAAGTATTCCTAAAACTTCACAACAAAATTGTGTTTTTGAAAAGAGAAATAGAACTCTTCTTAAGATGGTTAAGGTTTATGATGGCTCAAGCTCATTTACTAATCATCTTTTGGGGTGATGCACTATCGACGACCACATTTATACTTAATTGAGTGCCTACAAAATCAGTTACCAATGCTCCATATCAATTATGGACTAGTAGGAAACCTAAACTAAGTGTTTTAAAACCTTGGGAATATGTTTTATGTTCATGATTACTCTCATAAATATGGTAAATTAGGTCGAAGAGGAAAGAAAAGTATCTTTACAAGGTACTCCAAAACCTCAAAAGGTTACATGTTTATAGGTGAGCAAGGTAGTGAGAGTGTAACTGAATTTCAATAACATGATATCACATTATTAGAGGCTGAGTTTCCTAAACGGGGCGAGATAAGTCATGGCTTATTACTTTTTGAAACCATGGATCCACACTTTTTGGCATCACCTCATTCGAGTGGGAAGATTTTAACAAATGATGAATTAGTTTCACTTGTCTTGATTTCATCATCTCATGCAAATGAAAGTGATCCTTGTCTAAGTGGGAGTAATTTGAGAATCGAAAATGATCCTAGTCTGAGTGGGAGTAATTTGAGAATTAATGAATCTCAATTGCATTGAAGTAATCATGTAAGCATTCCTCTCCATTGATTTGAGATCAAAGGTGATGAAGCTTTTATGATTCTTCCACAAGAAGAGGATGAGCCAAAAAATGTGAAAAAGGCTCTCTCTAACCCTGCTAAGGATAAATGGGTTAAGGCAATGAAAGAGGAAATGGACTCTATAAGTTTTAATCAAGTTTGGGAATTAATTAATCTCCCAAAAGGACGCAAAGCCATTGGGAATAAATGGATTCTCAATATAAAATGAAAGGCTGATGGTACCATTAAAAAGTACAATGCTTACCTAGTTGTGAAAGGGTACATACTATAAGAATGAATTGACCATGAAGAAAATTTTTTACCTTTTATAAGGTTTACCTTGATGCTTTTAATTCTAGCTATAGTTACTAACTTAGACATTGAATTACATCAAATGGATGTAAAGACAGTCTTTCTTAATGGATAATTAGATGAAGAAATCTATATGGAAGAACCAATAGGTTTTATTAAATAAGGCTATGAATAAAAATTTTGTAGACTTTTGAAGTCTATATATGGCCTTAAATAGTCATCAAGGCAATGATATATTCATTGTCACAATGCAATCATTTCACATGGTTTCTCTGTGATTAAGGAGGATCATTGTGTATATACTAAAACATCTAAGGATAAATTTGTGATTTTATCATTACACATTAATGACATATTTATAACTGGAAATGATAAGGAGTTTTTTAATGACATCAAAGCATGATTGTCATTTAACTTTGAAATGAAGGATATGGATGAAGTTGTATATATTCTTGGAGTTAGGATTTCAAGAGATCATCCAAAGAAAATATTGTCTCTTCCACAAGAGACATATATCATGTTGGACTAGGTTGGTCAAACCTAAGTCAAAAGCCTCTTTTGATATTGACAATGAAGATGGATAGATACTAATATCTAGTTTAAGTATTGTTTTCGTAGTTGTTAAGTTAAGTTTGCATTAAAAGTTGGATGGAAGTCTAAATCTTTAGCATTGAATAAGGCATCCAAATTCGCGGTTAGGAACTTCTAAATCACGACAACAACCTTGCAACAAAGATAGATGAAATTGGACTAAATGAATTTGCAGAGCAAATCGTAGTCGTGATCCAACCAAGAAAGACTTGAATATCATAAAGAGAGATTCGCGGTGGTGTTCACATTCAGAGTCGCGACCACAAATTTTGTAGCTGAATGGAGGGAACTAAGTTTGCAACCATAACATGCCAAGTGTCTAAGATGACCATTGGGATATCAAAATTTGTGAGGGCAAAAAACCTGTCGAGACTGCAACCCATGAAAGTGATTTCTCCTCACCAAACAAGAGGATTCGCGGTCCCTATCACGTCCAAGAAGGATCATAATTGTGACCGTGACTTTTGGTTGGTTAGTCAAATGCAATGGCTATATTTTTTGGAACGATAATAGTAGCATGTCATGTGGACTAGCCATTAGACACAAAATGAGATTATCTACTGCAATTTCAATCTTTCTAGTACAAATTGAAAATTCACGATCGCAGAATGCCAGTCATGATCACAAAATCAGTCTGACAGGCATTTAATACAAAATCTGCCTAGCTTACCTTAAAGATTTAGGCATAGTTTGTTAGGAACATCTCTTTGGTGATTGTTGCCTATAAATACTGCACCAAACATACATAAATGCAAGAGAATTTCATTAATTGTATCCAAACTCTTACAAATTTACTTCACAACTTCTTATTCTTTATATGTGAGTTATTGTTGTTGGGTGCAAGCATTAAACACCATTGTGATTGGGTTTGAGAGTTAGCCTAGTTGTCAAAACTCTTGTAATAGGTTAAAGTGTGAGCCTTTATAAAACACTTAAGTGAGATTTTTGTGTAAGCCTTAAAACACAAATTGTAAGGTTGGGTGTGAGCCATTAAAACACATTGTATAAGTTTGATGTGAGCTTGGAAACACCATTTTGAGTTAGTGAGACACCTAATTGTGAAGATTCGGGAAGTGAACGTAAGATTTGTTAACATCCGAACCACTATAAATATTGTGTGTTCTTTCTTTTCACTTTTCATCCAATTTCCATTCACTTCATCTTCCCTCTTTCCCACCAATTCAACCCCCCTTCTTGGTGCTTAAGGGCCAACATATCAGAAAAGTCCTTGAACAATTTAATATGCAAGATTGTAAGCCCATTGATACTCCTATAGTTAAAGACGAAGGTTTGAGCTGATGATTGTGTCATAAGACTCATGAGAAAAAAGAACAAATGAGTATAGTTCCTTATGCTAGTATAGTTGTTAGTCTAATGTATGCCATGATGTGTACTAGACTAGACATCTGCTATGTTGTGCATATGGTAAGCAAATACCAATCTAACCCATGCCCAACACATTGGAAAGTTGTAAAAATAATTTTGAGGTATCTAAAAGGAACTATTGATTACTCGTTATGCTATCAAGGTTGTGATATGCATTTGAGAGGCTATACAGATGCTGACTAGGAAGGAGACTTAAATGAGAGAAAGTCTACCTCAAGTTTCATTTTCTTACTCAATAATGATGTCATATCTTAGAGTCGTAAGAAATAGCCATGTATAGCTCTGTCCATGATGGAAGTCAAATTCGTGGCCTTCTTTTTTGCAGTACAAGAAGTTGTATGGCTTAAAAGGTTTTTGGATGATCTAGTGGTCTCCACTAGTTCCACTAATCCAGTGTTAGTCAATTGTGACAGTCAAGTGACGATTATATATACTAAAGACCTAAAGTTCCATTGTAAAACCAAAACACATAGATACCAAGAACAACATTGTTAAAGATATGGTGGCACGCAAAGAAGTAAACATGAAATATATTTCTACGCAAGATATGATTGCATATCCACTTACAAAGCTTATTCTTATAGATGTATTTGTTAAGCAAACTAAATCTCAAGGAAAGCGTAAATATTAATGTATTTGTACCATTAATTGTTTTTTAATGTTTAAAAATGTTTGAATGACAATGGAGATTATTAATGTACATACAAATGAATATTCTTGAGTACATTCTTGATTATTTTCTGAAAAGTATGTCAAACAAATAAGGGATTGATCTTCCCATATGGGTAATCGCCTTTATCATTGTAATGAATAAAGACGAGAGAAATTTTTAACTGATTATCTAAGTGATAATTGAGCTCAAACATAAAATCCTGAATGTCGTGTTAATAATGACAAAAGGTCATTATGACAATTTAAGTGAATTTGTGTTTCACTATATCTACCTTGATTACCATATGTGAGTTCCAGTAAGTATTAATAAGTAGATTGGTGAACTCAAGTTAGATGCTGAGTGTGTCTAGACTATCATATGTATAACATTTATTTTAAGAAAGACATACACTCCATGAGAAAGGAGAAAAATATTATAGCATGTGATTCATAACACGTGTGCAATAAATATGACCATTAAGGATAATAAAAGTAAAAGATCTAAACTTATTATTGTGTGAGACCCTGAAAAAAGGAAGATCCTTATATTTTACCCTTACGACTCCTATCAGTTACTCAAAACTTAGTTTAATCTTTGTTATCTTATGGTGTTGCTAAAGGTTCATGAATGATATGATCTAGTAGGACACTTATAGAAAAGCAAGTTAAGTTGAAGTTAAGAGAATCGTGAGAAGAAGAAGATCATTGACGTATTACATCAATTTATATTCATTGGTCGACCAACTATAATTTGTCTATGTGACGAAATATATTTATGAATATAAAATATAATCATAAATGATATCATGAGAGTTGATAGATGTGATAAAAATGGTCCAAGGTACAATATACTATAATATACTTTTAAAACCTTTAAAAGTCGAGAAGCTATGTATACCTGACAAATATGTATCCTTGAGCTCTCGAAATATGTTGGTCATACGACCTATTTTTTGAATATGAATTATTGCAGAGTATAAAGAATGTGTCTTTTCAAGTTGGTTGTGCATCCCATTATATGCGAGTGGGAGATGTTGGATTTTTGGGTTTTGGCTTGCCCATATTAGGAGTCCAAACTATATGGATTCATTAAATTGCCTAAGACAATTACTTAATCCACATTAAACTTTCCACTTTTTAATGTACGTACAAAAATCATGCAAAAAAAAAAAAGAAAAAAAGAAAAGAAGAACTTCTTCCTCTCCAAAAAAAAAAAAATTAGGACAACTCTGCAATTTGATATTGAACTTAGATTGTGAAGCAATGATAAATTTTCCATCTGTGATCATTCTTTTGATCAATAATACAAGTTTTTTTTTTGTTCAAATCGAGTTTTCGCTCTACAACAAGTATTAATTTATTTGTTGTTGACTTAATTTTTATAATTAATTAATTCCATCATCCACCGTTATTGGCACCCTAAAGATAGTTCAAAATTTGTTATTCCATGTAATCTCTTAAGTTAACTCATTGAGTTTGAGCAAAAAATTGTCCTCACTCAGCAACTTTAGGTATCATAATTTTACATGTTCCATGACTTAATCTTCAATATCTAAAAGAGCATATGAATTCGTACCATCGTAGTAATTAATTAGTTAGATTTAAAATAGTGACATTTTCCCAATAAGCTTTAACTTTGCACAAATCTATGTTAGATGTAATATGTGACATTTTGAATCTAATTGATTTAGGTATTGAATACATATTGATCACCAGACATTAATGAAACTAGGGGATTGCTTATCATCATCCATTTACAGAGAGCAAATGAGGTGCCTAGGATTTAGAATTAACAAGCATTAGGGACATTCTTGATTTGCAATGAACTTTAGCTAGTTGACTGCATGATTTTTTCCGCTTATAACTCTACAGGATGTTGGAGGCTTCCGAGACAGCTTAAAAGGAAACAAAATAAATGCCATTTCTACATATTTTATTCACTCCAACTCCTTTTGGAAGAACTCTAGTGCCAAGTTTTCTTGCATGCGATAGTTATGGTTCCTAAAAACCTATGCACATGTTAAGTTGTTGCTATAACTACAAGTAGATTAAAAATGGTACAAGTTTGTGTACAGTTGAAAAAGAAAAAGCGTAAACGCGTCTTACTACAAAGTTGGGTTAATTGAGGTGTTACAATATTTTCGTGCAGGCAAGTGTTTTTGTAAATTATAACTACTTATAGATTAGTGGCAAAAATGATACATGCCATTTCTGTTAAATTTTTCTTGTTTTAATAATCCCTATTAAGTATGGTAGTTTCCAGTTTTGACTCATACTCTGTTCTTCTTTATCACGTTATTTTTTAGTGTAAAATTAGGACTTTTTTTTTCTCTCAATTAGTTATTGTAAGACTATTTTAATAGCCAAAGTTATTGATCAATAAGCAAGAATTTTCCCAGTTTGTTTTGAGCTTGTTCTATTCAAGATGTGATTCACAGCAATTTTTGCATATTTTCTTTGCACTCAAACTCTTGGAAGAACTCTAGTGCCAAGTTTTCTTACATGCTGAAGACCCGTGCACATGTTAAGCTATTGCTATAAAGGGACGTACCTAAGGGAGGCAAAAGGGGACTATTGCCCCTCTAAATGTTATACATTTTGTAACCCCTAAAATTTTTTTAAATTTTTTTTGCTCAATAAATTTTTAATTTATTCTTATGTAAATATATTTTTACTTCAATAAAAAAATTTTATAACTTAGTTCTCAAATTCTTAAAATAAAATTTATTTTTATATATATGCATTTTTTTTCATTTTTATATACTCTTTTTCTTTATTTTTATTTTTGTTTCTTTCATTTTTTTGTTAAATTTCCATTCTATTTAAAATTTTTTACTTTTTTTAAAATTATATACTATATAATATTTTTATGAATAATAATTTATTTACTCAAATTTAAATAAAATTATCTAATTAAATGCGAAAAGTAATGCATAATTAAATCATTCGTTTTCAACTTTCACTCTATAAAATTTTGAATCCTGAATGGCCACTTACTATAATATTTTGACCCTTTTGGATTTTTTTATGTTATATTATTTAAATTTGTATTTTTATATATTATATTAAAATATTCATTAGTTTTACTTTCTTTATTTATAACATACTTTATTAAAATTTGTGTACTTTTTTTTGTCAATCAATTAAATAAAGTCAATAAATCCATACTAAAAGTATTAAAATTTCAAAATTACTTTTATTATTTTCTCTCACTTTATTGCCAAACTCATTTTTATTTTGGCTTATTGACTCTTAAAATCTAAATTTTTTCGAGTTTTGACAAAATCGGTCAATCCTTTTAATTTTGATAAAATTAATAAAAACTAATAAATTTTGATAAAATTAATCAATTCACTTAATTTTAATTTTGTTAAATCTAACTAAAATTTAAATTGATCAAAATAAGATACATCATGTCAATATATTAAATTAAAATAATGTTAAATGACGTTAATAACAAATGTTAATTGATTTTATTTTTTTTATTTTTCTCAGTGGTGGTTGGCTCATCAGGTTGGCTTATGCTATGATAGAATTATCGGAAAACTAATTATTCCTTTCGTAAACAATGGCTCTAACTTAATCAAGACTTCCGAGCTTTTCTGGATTGAGTAGCACTACAATTGTTTCATTCTTTGATTTGCTGGAATTGTTTTTTATTTTACTTCAAAGTGGTTTTTTTTCTTCTATTGTTCGTATGTTTCATAGACCAGAGATTTGAATATCGTATGCTAAGCATAGATATGATATGGTTATTGCTGCTGATGGACAGTGATATTTTTGGTGGTTTTCTTAATCAACATGAGATAATATAAAGCTAAAAAATTTGATTTCTCTTTTTTTTTTTTAATTAGATTTGGAGAGATGTAGTCTTAAAATTTTCCTTTTCAAATTAAAGTTTTTATTTATAATTAGCTGTTAATTCACCTATTATGCGAATTATGGGTAAATAAATTTTATAAAATAATTAAAAATCACTATAAGAAAATACATAAAATAACTAATAAAACTTAGCTACGACCTGTGTTAGTAGCTATTTAGCAACTACATTAAAGGTTTGCTAAAAGGATATTGAAAAACTACTCAAAACATTTTACCCACTTTGCACTTAGCGACTAACAAAATTTTAATCGTTAAACTTAATTACTATCTTCAGTAGTAGTTAAATAGTCGCTAATTAGATAATATATAATTTATACTCGCTAAACAATAACTAACATTAATAATAGTTAAGTGCAAATAAATTTCGTAAAATTTAACAACTAACATATGTTAGTCGCTAAACCTAACTATTATCTATCGTGGTAGCTAAGTAATTGTTAAATATATATAATATAATATTAATAATAAATTATTATTATATAATTAATATTAATATATTATATATAATATATAATTTAAATATGTTAAATATAATTATATTATATTTATATATAATATAATATAAATTTATAATTTTAATATAAAATAGAATTATAAAATAAAATATGATATAAAATATAATTATAATATGTATTTTTTATTTATTTTCCAATATTTATATAATATAATATAATATTATATATTATATTAATATAATGTAATTATAATATTTTTTAATAATTATATATTATTATATATAACATATAATATATTAAATTACAAATATTAATATTCAAATATTAATATAGATTAATATTATACATAAATTGAATTCTAGAACAGTTAACTACTACATGTTGTATAATCCTAAGTAGCGACTAATTATAGTAGCTAAGTTTAACTAAAGTTTACAGTAATTTAGCGATTAACATGCTTTTAGCCACTAAAATTAGCTACTAACTTACTTTAGTCGCTAAGTAACTTTAAAAAAAAAAGGGTGCATCTTGTTTATTTGTTCCTTTCTTTTATCCTTCACACCTTTCCTTTCATTTCCTTCCTGTGAACCCTAACAAAAGCTAACAAAAAGCTATTGCCTCCGTCATTCACACTACTCCTTTCCTTCTTGTTAACCACTTTAAGGTTGCCTATCAAGCATGTGTTTTTTTACTTTTTTTTTTTTCTTTTTTTCTCTTTCACAACAAAACGAAGCTTTTCTTTTCTCCTTCACGGGGCTACTACTTTGTGAACCCTAGAAAAGCCTGTCAAATCGAGAAAAGCCTACTGAGTGGCGACCCTCAATCCTTTCGATTTGTTAGGTGATGATGACGCTGAGGACCCGTCGTAGTTGTTGATCTTTGCCAACAGAAGATTGTTGCTCCTGTCGTGCCTAAAAAAGCTCAAGCCAAGCAGTCACCGCCTTAGTCTCAATCTAGTGTCCCCTGTAGTGGCATTTGCTTTCCTTATGCTTGTAACTTTTGTAGATCCTTTTTGCATAAAATTACTGTTGAATTGTCTCAGTTGATTCCATTTGATCAAGACATGGCATAGATACTATTTATATACCACATAACAAAAGAGATAGCCTACTGTTCTTAGAATAAAGGTTCTAATTTTCCTAAATTTTATAATATTTTTATGTTCAAAATTTTATATTTACCATAATATATAGCAGAATAAGGTTGTCTAATGCTTAAGGCGTCTTGTTTTTCATGTTTTAGTAAAAGTGAAGTTAAACATAGATATACAATATCACTCATTTCCCCATTTTTTTATATTCGTGTATTTGATTTTTGATTTCATTTGCAATTCTTTTGTTGTTCTATTGACCTAACCTACTGTCATATTTTTTATCTTGCTTTTGCTGACATAGTAACTTTCTGTTGAAACATTGATTAGACTCTTCAAGACATATAGGATAAAGTTTAGTTCATGGTTTAAACCTGAAATGAGCACAAAAGAATTTGCTTATTTAGCTGAGAATGATGGTATTTCATTAATGCTTCAGCTTGGTTTTGCATTGGTTCCAATTCCATTATATTGAGATTATTTTCTTTTCTTTTCTTTTTTACCAAGAGTTTAGCTCAAAGTAACTTTTAATAGGGAAGAAAGATAAAGAATATTTAAGTGTTTAGCCATGACAAAATTAATTTTTGAAGAAACAACACATGTTATTATGATTGATATTGGAAGCCTGATTATTTACAACAATTTTAATGGTAATGTTTATTCCGGAAAATTATAGCTAGATTTTATGTTATTAAGGTCATGCATAAGTTAGATTCTTCGCATCTCTTCAATGTTCATGTGGCTTCTTATTGCATCATTTTGGTTCTATAAGGTTCTAAGTCTTTGTAGCTCCTGGAAGGAACATGACAGTGTTTTCAAATTCGATTTTCTACATTTTCTCTAAGCTAGCATTTGGCAACTAGCGATATTTGTATATCTGTTTAAGTGCAATTTGAAATTCATGTCTACATCAACTACTCATGTTGTCTTTTTAGGTTCATTCAGGTGGTTCTTATGGTAATTAAATAACTTGATGTATTTATCAAACTATTTGTTTCTTGATATTATGATTGTGAAGTGTGGTTGTTGTTGATGATTGGTTTGAATTTTATTGGTTTATAGGTCACAAATGCAGACAATTATAACAAAAGCATGCAGAGAGCTAGATATAAACTTGTCCTTTTTTGTCATTTTTTCCCCTGAGAATTGATTGAAATGATGGCCCGTATTATCCTTTTTTATATTTTTTAAAGTCATTTGGTTCAGTTTTCTTGATTTTTGTGAATTGAATAGAGAACTGGAATCGCTCATTATCTATTCTTCTTGTTCTTTGGTACTTTGAGTTTGGAATCAGTTATTATTTTATTATTGGTTTCTATTCAGTACAGTCACAGATTCAATCAACACTTTGGATTCTACAAGCAGTCACAAGATGATGACTTCAATGATTCTTTCAGGTAATTCGTTTTTCATTTAGTTTACATAATGTCAGTTTCTTGGATTCATTTTTCAAATTACCAAAGTCAGTTTTCACTTGCACTATTGCAGTAGAATTTGGATGTCCTGCAAAATTTAGCATATCCTTATTGTTTCAAAGTATTACTCAAGAATCATTATTAATAGACTGGCAGAATTGTTGTGCCTTAGCATATCCTTCTCGTTTCAAAGTATTACTCAAGAATCATTATTAATAGACTGGCAGAATTGTTGTGCCTTAGCTTGCTTAAACTAATCCTTTTTTTTCCTTTTCTATTTGCATGTTTCATTAGCCAAGATAATGGACATCTTATTAACCTCTTTCTATATGTGGATGTACGTATGTAGGTTCATATGTTCATCTGTGTTTGGGTCTGCTTATGTTTTCTTTGTTCTTTGTTTACATATTTCTTCTCATGCTTATCTTTGTTCTTCATAAATGGTATTTTTTTATCAATAAACTCCATCAAAATGGTTGCCAACAGAAGTCTATAGGAGAAGAGGTGGGGACCAAGCTATTTCATTCATTCTTCAACTGTTGAACATAAGTCTATCAAATTGTGTTTGTTTTCAATTTTATAGAAACATAATTTTAATACTATGTATCTATTATCTTATTTACTTTATATTTATTTTTCTAGTATCATTTATGATATTAGGAATTCAAAGGTGAATTTACTATTATATATAAAGTTAGTCAATATTGAAATATTGAATTTTGCATAATGTGTAGCCTATGCTCATTATAGCATAATATCATTTTTTTTCAAGAGAAGTAATTGATAAATTGGATAAATTTGGACTACCAACTAGATACCTAGTTGTGGCCCCTTATTAACATGAAATACTTGATTGAAATTGTTTTTTTTCCCTTGTTTTATTAAAAGAAAGAAATAGTTTTTTTTTATATATATTGGTGTAAAAATGGCCAAGGCTTATACAAAAATCTAAATAGGGAGGTCTTAATGTTATAAAATCTAATATTTTCTAGAATGAACATGAACTAATTTGAAACCAAGTTCTATGTTTTTTATATAATAATTTTCTATTGAATTCCCAATAAAAATGCATGAGAAAGTTATTGATTAATGAAGATGTACATATTATTGCAGGTACAAGACTATTTTGACATTTGGTAAAGTAGAAACGATTATCCATGCAAAGAGCTTTTAGGGTGTAAAATTAAATAACTAAAATAGTTAATAAATGGTGAATTCATTGTATTGGAATTATGTAATTTTCTTTTTTACGCATTGTACATCGCATGAGGATTTTAAGTGTATTTTTTCTTTTGAAAATACAAAATTTTAATGTAGTTATTCTTTTTTCTAATAATATGATATTATAATTTCATTTCATTTTAATTAATTTCAATATTTATATTGAAATGTTAATAAGTTAATAATTAATTAAATTAAATTCAATAATCAATAAAAATCATTATTGTCTTAGTTACTATCAAAATAGTAGTTAAATAATAAATAATTTACATTTAATTAAATTTAATATTTTTTTTAAAAAATATTAGTTGCTAACAAAATTAGTAGTTAAATAGTCTCTAATTAACAACTACGATATGTAGTAGCTACATAGAGATGATAGGCATGACAGTAGCTAAAAAAAGAGGTTAGTGACTACACTGTGTAGTAACTAAGTAGTTGCAATAGCAGGTAAAATCAGATTTTAGCTACTACACTATTTAGTAGTTAAATAGTCACTATTTGCAATTTTCATGGTCGCCTTTGTCTTTAATTAACTACTACTTTAGCAACTACAAGTTGGTAGTCACTATTTAACTATTACTTTGGCTACTAATTTTGTGTGGTAGCTAAATAGCTACTATTTAGTTGTTAAATTCAACTTAACTATTAGAAGAATAGCAATTACAACATGTTAGTCGCTAAGGCAGTCGATAAAATCTTAACTACTACAAAAACAAGACTTGGCTACTACTTTTTTGCAATAGCTAAATTTAAATTTTTTTTGTAGTGAACTTTTAAATTAATAAAGTTTAATTTAATTTTAAATTTTAGTATTTAATTTAGATAAATAATTAGTTTTTGATTTTTTAAATATTTTTCTTTTACTATGTATATTTTCTTTCTTTTTAATATTTTTTCATTTTAATTAGCTATTTTTATATTTTTTAATAATTAATGTAATATTACAATAGTATATAATTGTCAGTCACTTATTTATTAAAAACTTAGTTTGCCAAATATAAACATTTATCATAAATAATTTTTGTAATCAACTTAATAAGGTGACAAGACTTATCATAAATAATTTCTAAGATTAAAATTTAATCATATATATTGATAACTTTTTCCATTTTTATTAAGTATATTTAGGTCAATTAATACTTACTCATAATTTTTTCTCAACTAATGAAATTTAGCTTATTATTTTTGTAATTAATCTAATTAAAGTCTTTTCTTGTTGATATGTTTTTTAAACTTTTTTCTTATCAATATTTGAGAATGTTTATATAAGTTGTATAAATGAACTTACATGAGAAAATGTCATATATTAATTCATAGATGAGAATTTATCTTTCCCTTAATTTTATTATGTATAATAAATTTCATGCAATTAAATTTTTTTTAAACCATTAGAAGAATATTTATAAAATCTTTTTTTAAAAGGAGTGATTTTAGATAATTTTATCTCATATATGAACTATTTTTTCTATTATCTATTAAAAATAGAATTTATTTCATATATAAATTAAAGTTAACTAATTAGTGCTAAAATTAAATGTGTCATAATTGATCTAATAATAAATGTGAAAATTAAATGTTTCATAACTATTTGAGTATTTATTGTTATTAATATATGATAAAAATTAAATTTCTAAAAAACTAGAAATATAAAATGATAATCGTAATAGACTTTCAAAATAATGATGCATCAAACGAATAGAGTTGACTTTCTCTTTGTTTTGGTTATTATACATACTAATCACAAATTTGCATGTTGTGCGGTATAACTATAACAATAAATTTTAAATAAATTTAATATTAATTTTTATTAATTAATTAATTGAATGATTAAAATTAATATATAAATATAATTAATATTTTATAAAGTTATTGTCTAGTAAATAAAATAATAAAACAAATTTTATGAACTTATAATTGTGTATGGAGGTAATTATAACAAAATATTGTTTATTAATTTATACATTTAATATTATGCGACATAATTTTAAAATACAATTTAGTAAATTTGAACAAAATAATTTCTAACAATTAATCAAATAAATAATATTAAGTATTTCTTAATGAAAAATAAAAATTAATAGATAATTATTGTAAGGTTAGTGTGTGATAACAATATTCTGGTGTACATTTGGTGCATAGTTGCCTTATTTTGACATTGTTGTTTATGTTCGCTTAGTGTTTGCCTAATATGTGCTTAATGAACCTTTAAATAACATGATAATGATGTGTTTTGGATGAGTTTTAGATGTCCAGAGTTGGTATTTTAAGTGTCTTGAAGGAAGAAAAAGTTGGAAGCAAAGCTTTCATAACTTTTATACTTCGAAAGATGCATTTTGATAGATTTTAAGAAGCACTTTCTGCTACCTATATTTGTAGGCATGGACCATTAACCATTAAGGCATAATATTGAAGTAAATAATGCATGAAATAAAGAAAGGACTTTGGATAGCCAAATCTAAGGTTTGAAAGCCAAAAATGCTCTCGATTTAAATTGAGTTAGAATGCCCAAATTGGACTTTTCACAATCTAAATTGTCTCATCTAACCTCCAGACACCTTATACACGACTAAATATTATTTTATCATAATTTACAAGTCTAAAACACACTAAACTCTCTTAAAACCTCTCATCCATCAATGGATATCAAACCAAGTTAAGGAAATTAAGTTTGCTCATCCATCTTCTTGCATCTTTGAAGCAAGTTAGTGACTTTCTCCTCTTTATTTCAAGTAATTATAATCTATCATATCTATTGTATGCTTAATTTATGTTTGAATATATGTGTTTTATGGTAATTTTTTTTTTTTATCTTAATTGAGATAGGAGAGATGAATTTTTATGTTAGTATGGCATGAAAATTGATATTATCTTGAAAAGACGTTTTAAATGCATTTGAAAAGTGTGGGTTGTTTTAATTGATAGTTTATAAAATGATAATTAATATTCTCATATTCAAATTTGAGAAGTGTTGGACTAGGTTGTTCAAACCTAAGTTAAGACTTTCTTTTGATCTTAACAATATAGACTAAAAAGCTCTAATATCTATTTTAAGTGTTGTTTTTGCATATATTAAGATAGAATCTCATTAGAAGTTGAATAGAAGTGATTAGAAACAAAAATTCAAAGTGTGAAAATATGCATTCGAAATTAGCGATCGCGAATTTTGAAAAAGTAGTTGTTGAGATTCAAAATTAGCAATTGTGAATTTTGGTGGCAACCGTGAATTCACGAAACAATATCTCTATATTAGACAGACGATTTCACGGTGACAATCACGTCCAAAATGAAAATAGCGACCGCGAATTTGAAGTAATAACCGTGAATTTTAAGATCCGTTACTGCTAGTTTTTGAACATATCAATGGTTTCATGCCACGTGGATTAGCCGTTAGACAGTTTAAAAATAGGGACCGCGAATTTCGTCTGACGAGCATTTAATGCAAGATATGCCTAGCACAACTTGGAGATTTAAACATAGTTTCTTTATAATGTCTCTTTAGTGATTATTGCCTATAAATACATCGCCAAATGGACTTAAATGCAAAAGGATAACTATTGATATGTTACAAAACTCTTGCTAAGTTATTTCTCAACTTTAATTCTTTATTTCTTTGTATATAGTTTGGTGTGAGCTTTAAACACATTGGGTTTTGGTTTGAGAGTTAGCCTAGTTATAAAACTCTTGTATAGGTTTAGTGTGAACCTTAGGAAAACACTTGTAAGGTTTGGTGTGAGCCTAAAACATTAGGTTGAGTGTGAGCCTTGGGAAAACACTTGTAAGGTTTGATGTGAGCCTAAAACACTAAGTTAAGTGTGAGTGTTGGTAAAACACTTGTAAGGTTTGGTGTGAGCTTAAAAACTAAAGTTGAGTGTGAGCTTGTAAAACACTAGTGATTGAGCGAAACACCCAATTGGTTAATTGGGGAGTAGATGTAGGGTTGGTTAATACCTGAACCACCATAAAACTCTTATGTTCATTCTTGTCCTACCCTTTCTTTAATCTTTCATTCTTGTGTGCTTCCTCCAAAATCAAAAGTTCAAATTTGCCACAAATTCAACCCCCCCTTTTTGGTGCACTAGGGCCAACAATTTGCATTTATGTTTGAATCATTTTGTATTTATGTTTTTTTTATATATATAAAATTTTCATGCAATTTATGTTTCGTCCATTTATCTTCTTATATGACATATTATGATCAATTGTGCAAAATTACTTATGTTTACTATTCTAATATGAGTTTGTACAATTGACAAGTTTGTGGTCATTCCTTCTCATATTCCCCATTCTCTCTCTTATTCTCTGCTATTCCTCTCTTTTTGATCTTGACAAAAGGGGAGAGAGAATTGACTAAATATATAAAGAGGGAACATATAAAAAGGGGGAGAGAAAATTGAACTATATTTGCAATAAGTTAAGACAATGATCTTATTAGAATAACTAAGAGGGAGTATGGATTAAGGAGGAGCAATTTCATACTTATGATTTGAATCACTTCACTATCATTCTTTTAGGAGCATACATAATTGATTCTTTATCCTTTGCATATTCTTCAAATATTGTTTTTGCAGATATTAAGATAAAATCTCATTAGAAGTTAAATAGAAGTGATTAGAAGCAAAAACTCAAAGTGTGAAAATTTGCCTTCGAAATTAGTGACCGTGAATTTCAAGTGATCATGAATTCACAAAACAACATCTCTAAGTTAGACAGACGATTTCACGGTGACAATTGCATCCAAAAAGGAAAATAGCGACCATGATTTTGAAGTAGCGTCTGCGAATTTTAAGATCCGTTAGAAATATCCAACGACTAATTTTTGAATAGACCAATTGTTTCATGCCACATGGACTAACCGTTAGACACAGCGACATAGATTTCGTCTGGCGAGCATTTAATGCTATATATGCCTAGTACAACTTGAAAACTTGAACATAGTTTCTTTATAACGTCTCTTTGGTGGTTATTACCTATAAATACACCACCAAATGGATGTGAATGCAAGAGGATAACAATTGATATTTGTCAAAACTCTTACTAAGTTATTTCTCAACTTTAATTCTTTATTTCTTTGTATATAGTTTGGTGTGAGCTTTAAACATCTTGGGTTTAGGTTTGAGAGTTAGCCTAGTTATAAAACTTTTGTGTAGATTAAGTGTGAGCCTTAGGAAAACACTTGTAAGGTTTGGTGTGATCCTAAAACACTAGATTGAGTGTGAGCCTTAGAAAAACACTTGTAGGGTTTGGTGTGAGCTTAAACACTAAGTTGAATGTAAGATTGTAAAACACTAGTGATTGAGTGAAACACCCAATTGGTGAATTGGGGAGTGGATGTAGGGTTGGTTGATACCCAAACCATTATAAAACTCTTATGTTCATTTTTCTCCTACCCTTTTTCTAATCTTTCATTCTTGTGTGCTTCCTCTAAAATCAAAAGTTCAAATTTACCACTAATTCAACCCTTCTTTATTGGTGCACGAAGGCCAATAAGAAGAAATTGAGCTTGAATGGTGTTTTATACCTTAGTTGTACTGAAGGCAAAATTGATATCTTAATGAGCATTATGAGTGTTCTTATGTAAATAACGTAAATTTACAAGGAAGATGGATGTTAAATGAGTTTGTTTGACTTTGTTTGACTCTTTAGACTTGTTATTAGTGTTATATACATAATGGAAAAGAGTGTTCTTCATCTAGTTGGGGTAGAGAAAAACATTAATATGTTAATGAAAATTAAGTTATTCATGCAAGTTAAGTTATTTGTTTTACAAATGAACTTAGTTTGATGGAAATATGCATGTAATTTCTAGGTGCTACTAGAGCTTGTGATAATAATCAAGACAAGTAGAATTTATGTATTTTGGCAAAGAGATATGGTCTGAGGTGAGTGGATATTACTACAACTCCTCAAGTAACCTTATAATTTCAATATATATATATATATCCCTTAACATTTGTCATATTTAACTAAGTCATTTTTCACGTTTCAAAATTATACTATAAATCTCTTCACGATTGTCCTATTATACTAAATAGTTCTTTTAATTTTTTGTTAGATTTATGTAAAATTTTCAATAATACCCTTACTTCAATCTTAAATTTTCATATCATACCACATTTCTCTCCTTTCTCTATAAGAAAATTAATAATTCTTACAATCTAAAAAAATTAATTTTATTAAAAATGTAAATTATTGATTCACACGTAAAAAAAAGAAAAATTATTTCCATTTAAAAAAAGGAAGAAAATTACTAATTATGATGAAAAAATTAATAATAATAATTAATTAAAAAAAGCTCACACCATTAAATATAATCATGTACAACAAAGATCGATAATCAAACAGGTTAATCCACTGTTAATGTGGGCTCCAACTGCATTTTTTCAGTCCCTTCTCCATTGCCAACATCGGCTGCATCGGGTTCACTATCGATTGCAAAGAACCCAACTAGGAATAGGAATGCAAAACATGAAATCTCAACACCATCGCCTTCTTTTACGCCAACAATGACTGCAAGCTCATTATGGCAGACAAATCTAAAAAATCCATGTTGATGGGTACAAGAAGAGTGATTCCAACACCCATTTCATATGCTTCGAATTCCTCCGCCACTCTCGATGCCACCAGCATCAAAGCGATTAGAAAAAAATTGAATCGATCTTTGCCTGCTTAAGGACTATATGCAGAACAACGATGGCAATTAAGATTTGAATTGATCTTTGCTTTCTTAACAACACAAAGTGTCAAATTTATCCAATTTGGGCTTCGATTTGCATCTCTTCATATTAAAAAATAAAAAGAAATCAAAGATAGGAAAGAAAAAGGGAAAGTACAATCTGGAAAATAGAGGGATTAAGGAGAGAAAGATGTAGATAGGTGTTAATGTTATAAAGAATGAAAGAGGGAATAAATTAGGTGGTCAACAATTTATGAAATCAAGAGGAGAAAAAAGTGCATATGGAGATTTTAAATAAACAAAAGAAAAGTAAATTAAAAAGAAAAGAAAATGGAGAGTTTTCTTTTGTGCAGAAATGTGAATGGAGTAAAAACAGATATAAAATGGGAATGAAGAGGATTCATTGGCCTAATATCTTACAAGGGGTATTTTTGTCATTAAAATAAAATATTTTGATTAGATTCTCTTTAATTAACAATATATGCTTATTTCTAATAGCGGAAGGACTGTTTGATGTAACAGAGCAATCATAAGGGAGTTTATAGTATAATTTTGAAACGTAAAGGACGATTTAGTTAAATATGACAAACGTTAGGGTTTATAATAATTATCCCTATGTGTGTGTGTGTGTGTGTGTGTGTGTGTGTATGAATGTCTGTGTTTATAAATGACTCAAGATATATTTTAATGCCAATGCATTGATGATGATGATGACATGTGAAAGCAATGATATTGCTTATATGTGTCGGTAATCCTAAGGATGAAGTGGAAATTCCATTGATACATTGTTAGCTATGTTTGGATTGGTGATATGATATGTTGATAATGTTAAATAAAATCAATGCATACATGACATGGCTAGTGAGGAAACTCTCCCATGTTGGAGAAAGATGGGATTGGTGAAGCAACTCTCTCACGAGAGATGCAATGTTAAACTGATAGGTAAGGAACCTTTCCATTGTGGAAATGAGAGGAAGTCTTCCATAATTCCTTAAGTAAGGTTTTTCCATGGACTTATATTACCTTCATTGCTTATAAGATATGCTAATATGAATAAAAGGTTTTAACAACTTGTATTAATTACTTATATATGTATAGTATTTTGATGCATGGTGTTTTAGCTTAAGGGTACAAGTTTACCTATTCACTAAGTATGAAAGGTTGACCCTAACTAATTGACTATTATAGATCCCATATAAGAGGCCTAAGACAAGGAGTGATACAAATAAGGGTGATTGAATTCCTTACCTGTATGTTGAACACAAGTCCCAAACCTTAATTCCAATATCAAACAAGATAAATCCTTAAATCTCTAGAAAATTTATTTCTTACAATCTAAATTATAAAGATTTAAGTTGTGTTAATCTTAACCTTAAATTAACTAAGCAATTTAAGATCTAGATTAAACAAGTTTGTGAAATTATTAAGCTCTCACTCAGCTATCTCACCAAGTCATTTTAAGAACTTAAGCAAGGAATTTAATCTCACAAAATATCTTTTAGCTAAAGAATATTGTCATGCTTCATCGATGGTTGAATATGGGCTATATATAGCCTTATAATTATTTATGAAAACCTTAAAAACACACTCCCTAATCCAGCCTTACAATTTATTGGCTGAATATAACTTCTTAATTCACTAAGGAAGAGATAATCCTAAGCTAAATAGAAAAACTAAAAGAAACATTATGATTGGCCAAAAAGATTTGACCAAGGCATTTTCCTAACTTAGGAACTATAAAGGAAGCTCCTTACATAAGAAAATAACTAACAAAAGATACTAAATAGATATGGAGAAAGTATTCGACTAAAAGAGGAAATTCTTAGGAGAACAGGAAAATTTTGTTAACTAAGTATAATCTTGTAAGATCCTTGAATTTATGACCAATCTTCCTTACTTACATGTTTTAGGCCTTCGAATTAGTGTCTTGGCTAAATGCTTAAGGGTCTTAAGCCTTTCCATATATTGAGCTCCATTAGATCAAGTTAAGCGCTCTCTTTGAAGAGTCCAAGTTTCCATCTCCATGTAATTGGGCTTTACGTATTCTTTGCTCCTCTTAGGCTAATTGGATCCTTAAACTTTTTAAGTCTTCCTCTTATGATTGGACCTTGAAGTTAAAGTGTATCTTTGGGCTTGCCTTATATGTTTGCATCATTCCCTCCTTGCTTAAGATGATTCATCTTCAAATCAAAACCTTCATCAAAATCAAAACGAGATAAATCAACAACATTAAAAGTAGAACTAACATTATACTCCATAGTTAAGTCTATCTTATAAGCATTATCATTAACTTTCTCTAAAATTTGAAAAGGTCCATCACCCTTAGGGTTAAGTTTGCTTTTCCTAAGATTAGGAAACCTCTTTTTCCTAAAGTGCACCTAAACCCAATCTCCTGGTTCAAATATAACTTAACTATTTCCATATTTGCGTTCTTAGCAACTTGCTCGTTTCTCTTTTCAATATTCAAACACACTTTCTTATACAATTGTTTAACAAAATCATATGTCTTTTAACCTTCCAAGTCCATACACAAATTAGGAGGAATAAGGAATAAATCCAAAGGACTCAATGGTATAAATCCATAAACAACCTCAAAAGGATAATAATGTGCAGAAGAATATACACTGCTATTATATGCAAATTCTATATATGACAAACACTCCTCCTAAGACTTCAAATTCCTTTTGATCAAAACTCTCAAAAGTTGCCCTAGGGTCTTATTTAGTTTGACCATTAACTTGTGGGTGGCATTAAGTAAAAAATAATAATTTTGTCCTCAATTTGCCCTACAATAATTTCCAAAAGAAACTCAAAAATTTTACATCCCTATCGCTAACAATAGTTTTAGGCATGCCATGTAACCTCATAGTCTCTTTAAAAATAAATTTGCAATGTTAATGACATCATCAATTTTGTGACATGCAATAAAATGTGTCATTTTAAAAAATTTATCTACAACCACAAAAATAGAATTATTAACACATTTAGACCTAGGTAACCCTAAAACAAAATTCATAGATATATCAATCTAAGGCACACTAGGAATAGGTAAAGGCATATATAATCTATGTGGTTTTTCACTTAGATTTAGCATGCTTGCATGCAACACATCTATCACACACCTTTTGAACATCAACTCACATATTGGGTCAATAAAAGTGCCCATGAAAAACATATCAAGTCTTTTGGACTCCAAAGTGTCCCATAAGCCCACCTTATGGGCTTCCTTAACGAAAAGCTCATGCAAAGAAGATCTAGGCACACAAAGCTTATTATCCATAAATAGAATCCAATCATACCAAAAATACTTCTCAAAAGCAATTTTCTCATAATTTTTATAGTACAAACCAAAATTAATATAATTAATATACAAATCTTTAATATACTAAAATCTAAAAAATTTATAGTCTAAAAGAGAAAGAAGAGTGTACCTTCGAGATAATGTATTAGCCAATAAATTATTATTACCTTATTTATACCTTATGACATATGGAAAAGACTATATAAATTCACTCAATTTAGCATGTCTTCGGTTTAACTTTCGTTGTCCTTTAAGGTATTTTAAAGACTCATGTTCCATGTGAATAGTAAACTCTTTGGGCCAAAGATAGTGTTGTCATGTTTGCAAGGCCCTAACTAATGCATACATCTTATCATAAGTTGAATATTTTAGTGTAAGCCCACTAAGTTTCTCACTAAAATATGCAATGGGCCTTCCTTTTTGCATTAAAACAACTCTAATGCTCAAATATGATACATCACATACAATATCAAAAGTATTACAAAATTAGGCAAAACTAATAAGGGTGCATTAGTTACTTTAAAATTCAACAAATCAAAAACCTTTTGTTGTGCATCCTCTCATTGAAAACTAATACTTTTCTTTATAATTTAAGTTAGAGGTGTTGCAATTGTGCTAAAATCTTTCACAAATCTTTTATAAAAGCCAGCCAAACCATGGAAAGATCTTATCTCACTTATGCTTGTAGGTTTCAACCATGATTGAATTGCACTTGCCTTTTCTTAGTCGACTTCTATTCCATTTTTACTTACCACAAATCATAACAAAACAAGTTTACTAGTACAAAAAAACACTTTCAAAATTAACATACAACCTTTCTTTGTGCAAAACATCAAAAACAACCCTAACATAATCTATATGTTCATCTAAAGATCTTGAATAAACAAGAATATTATCAAAATAAACAACTACAAATTTTCTTAAGTATGCACACAAGACATTGTTCATCAATCTCATGAAAGTGCTAGGGGCATTAGTTAGCCCAAAATGCATAACTAACAATTCATACAAACCATATTTAGTTTTAAAAACAATTTTCCATTCATCCTCTTTACGCATTCTAATTTGATGATAAACACTTCGTAAATCAATTTTTGAAACTATGAATGCACCATGTAACTTATTTAACATGTTATCTAACCTAGGAATTGGATGTTCATACTTAATTGTTATTTTATTAATGGCCCTACAATCAACACACATGTATTAAGATCCATCCTTTTTAGGTACTAATAAAATAGGAACCGCACAAGGACTCATACATTCCCTTACCAAACCTTTTTCCACTAGCTCTTCTACTTGCCTTTAAAGTTCCTTTGTCTCTTTAGGATTTCTTTATAGGTTGGTCTATTAGGAATTTGAGAGCTTGGAATGAAATCAATTTGGTGCTCAATACCTTTTAAAGGTGGTAATCCACAAATCTGTAAAATCATGCAATAAATAAACAAAACCACTGGGAAGAAAATGAGTTAGATTATCACTAAAAGAAAAACATGTTAGTCACAAATCTTTACACAAAAGCATATCTATGGGTGTTTTAGCTGGCAAGGCTTTCCTTGCATCTTTTTTTTTTCTTTTACAAAAATAGCTTTTTTCACACTATTTCCTTTTGCATGCCCCTCACTTTTTTATGGGCATCCCCTCATTGTTCTACTTTTTCCCATCTAATCTCATGTCCCTCTTTGGTTTTCTCACTATTCTCTTTTTACTGTGCTAATTCTTTTTCTCCTTTATGCATGTTTTCTCTCTCTCTCTTAAAACTTTTTTTTATCTTTATATATTTGAGAAGGAGATAAAGAAGATAGTATAATGTGTTTGCCCTCACAATCAAACTCATACATATTATAAAAGCCATCATGTTTTGCCCTCTTATCAAATTGTTATGGATGCCCCTAAAAGCATGTGACTACCTTGCATAGGTATAACATCACACAAAACCTCATCCTTATATTTGCCCATTGTAAATGCAACTCTAGCTTGCTTGGTTAGCTTACATTCTCCACACTCATTTAATCATTGCAAGTGATAAGGTTTAGGATGTTTTAAAGTTGGTAATTTCATCTTTTCAACAAGATAAGTACTAGTTGCATTAGTGTAATTACCACCATCAATTATATCATGACATAAGTTGCAATTAATTCTACACCTAACATGAAAAATATTCTTCATTTACCCTTGATCATTTTAATTTGGGCACTTAAAGAATGCCTAGTCATAAAAATATACTTTCTTTCTCAAAAAACTTTCTCAAAATCATCCACATCACTAACATCTCCTAATAGAGGCATCTCGGGGTCAGTTTCTACTCCATCATCCTTATCCTCATGTAATTTTGCCATCTCTAATCACCATGGTCCTTTTGTTAAGGAATTCATGCTTCATATGTCTTCCTCCTTGGCTCTTAAAACACACTATAGAGTTTGCCTCAGTAGGCTTTGTTGGTTCAACTTTAGTTTGAAAGTTGGACTTCCCTTCTTCCTTATTAGGTGATTCGACCTTGGGCCTACTAATGGACTTATCACCAACTTTAAACTTGTTAGTACTAAAATAACAAGAGAAATTAGACCTAGAAGGCTTACCCCTTAGTTATTTCTCTATCTTGAGAGCATGAAGGTACAAGTCCTCCAATCATTGTAAGGGTACATCTCCTCTTCATTTGTAATGTCTTTATTAAGCCCACCAATGAACCTTGCCATTGCTTACTCCATGGACTCCTCAATCTTAGCCCTAATCATTGTCACCTTAAGCTTTTAATAATACTTTTTCATAATTCTAGCACCATGTTCAAGCCTTTGCAATTTATTGTGCAAATCCCTATAGTAATGGCTAGGTACAAATCTTTTTCTCATAACCCTCTTCATCTCTACCCAAGTACAAATAAGTTCATCACCACATCTTTTCCTAAAATATAAAATTTGATCCTACCATATGATAGCATAATCTGCATGCTCAACAACAACAAACTTAACTTTTTTTTTCCTCACTATAATTATTACAATCAAATAAAAAAAATCTACCTTATTTTCCTATGATAAGTAAGCTTTAGGATCAATCTTGCCATTGAAGGTAGGAATCTTCATCTTAATGCCACTAAGATCGCCATTTTACTTGTTAGACCTTTAGGAAAGTTCCTCTATGGAATCACCCTCCTCATCACCATGCATGTCTCTTCCATGCCTTGGTTGTCTTGGATTAGTATAGGTTATGTTGGAATTGAAAGCATTGATTTGTTGGCTAGCTCTATCCTTTCTACTTTGTACATCAATTGCCTTATCCTTGCATGTGTGTCCCTTTCCACTTTTTAGATGGAATCACTTAAGCTTTTGAGGAACAACTTCAATTTGGGATCTCTTTCAAATTTCATCAAATCTGTCATGGTTCATAAATGAAAAAAGAAATCCTCATAAAAAGAAATCGTTACAAAACACTCCCTTATGTGTTTGCACTCAATTGAAGTTACTCACACTCGTGTTTAGCTAAAAATTGATTTTTTCCCTCTTACGAGCTCATCACTCTTGCATTTTACCTCTTAAGATTATTTTCTTTCAGTTCTTTGAGGACTAAGTTACTTTATGTTATATTAAGCTTACATCGAATACAAATAAGAAAAAAAAACAACTCTTAAAACACTTAGAAAATAAAGGTATTGAAAAGAACACTGCAAAAATAAATTTCTAAAGACTTAATCACAATCTAAAAATTCAAAAGGAATTTTAGGTTGCAAATTAGTGTTTTGAACTCAAGAATATGGTAAGAACTAAGCCTAGGCCAAATGGAAAGGGAGCTTTCAAAATCAGCTTCAAAATAACACTTTTGCAATCCTTAGCTTCTTTTCTTTTTCTTTTTTGAATTTTGGAAGCTCAAACGAACTTAGAATTACAAGAACACAAAGAACACAAGGAAGTCGAATCTAGCACTTATAGGGGTATTTCAGTACTTTTGTCCTTTCTTGAATTTTGAGAAATGCTTTGGCCTTAGACACCAAGAAACACCAAAAAGTTTATTTGTAACTAAAGGAAACAATTTGGAGGAAAATAGGATGAAGAAATTGTAAGAAACAAGTTAAAATCAAGTTTTCCTTGATTTAAGAAAATTTTAGCAAACTTCTAAATTTCAAGGAATTTCTTGAATGAAATACTTCAAATATGTAATTAAGGACATAAGAAGGGTTAATTGATGAAGAAACATGAATTTGATTGTAGGAATAACACTAAATGGAATATTTTGAAAAGTTCCTTAATTTAAGGAAATTTTGCAAAAACATGCAAGTTTGGTAGAATTTGAATGTATTTTTTGACTATATGGTTGTAATGATAAGACAAAATAACTGAACGAAGAAAATGAAAAGAAATGAATTTGAATCCAAGAATTGAGAAGATGTTGAATTGGAGAAGAAATGATGAATACAATTTGATGAAACTAATCACAAAAGTAAGAAGAAATAATGAAGAACAATAGCTTTTGATCTTGAATTGATCTTGGCTCTAATTCCAAATGATATGAACAAGGGTGACTGAATTCCTTACTCATATGTTGAACACAAGTCTCAAACCTTAATTCAAAGATCGAACAAGATAAATCCTTAAATCTTAACTAGATTTCTAGAAAACTTATTTCTAACAACCTAAATTATAAAGATTTAAGTTGTTAATCCAAACCCTAAATTAACTAAGTAATTTAAGACATGGATTAAACAAGTTTGTGAAATTATTAAGCCTTTACTCAAGAATCTCACCAAGTCCTTTCAAGAACTCACAAATACAATTTAATCACACAAAATAGCTTTTAGCCCAAGAATATTGTCCTCCTTCATTGATGGTCAAATATGGGCTACATATAGCCTTACAATTGTTTATGAAAACCCTAAAAACACATTCCCTAATTCAGCCTTACAAGGCTTGGTTGAATATAACTTCGTTATTCACTAAGGAAGAGACAACCTTAAGCTAAATAAAAAAAACTAAAGGAAATATTATGATTGACCAACCAGATTTGACCAAGGTATTTTCTTAACTAGAGAACTATAAAGAAAGTTCTTGTCATAAGTAAATAACTAACAAAAAATCCTAAATAGTTATGGAAAATGTATTCAACCAAAAGAGGAAATTCTTAGGGGAATAGGAAAATCTTGCCAACTAAGCATAATATTGTAAGATCCTTAACTTTATGACCAATCTTCCTTGCTTACACATTTTGGGCCTCTAAATTAGTATGCTAATGGGTCTTGGGCCTTTCCATATGTTGAGCACTATTGGATCAAATTAAGTGCTTCCTCCGAAGAGTCCAAGCTTCCATCTCCATATACTTAGGCTTCACGCATCCTTTACTCCTTTTGGGATAATCTAATTGTAATTCCCCTTTGCATGAAAACTGCAATTGCATCCTTAAAGTTTTTGAGCCTTCCTTTTGTGATTAGGCCTCAGAGTTGAAGTGGATCTTTGGGCTTGCCTTGGATGTTTGCATCAAGAAGCGCTAGGATCTTACCATGTTTTAAATTTTGTTTGAGGAAGTATATATGTATATTTTTATAAACCTTTGTTGTATTAGGACTTATGGATATGTATAAATTTTAGTAAAATTGCACTAACTAGCAAGCTTGTATCTATATTTATTTGGGATGGTGCTATGGAGTCCATGGTTAAGATTACATGGGAGCATACAATTAATTGTTAAGCGGTATTTAGATATTTTCTCTGACTAGAAACAAAGTGATAAAAGGCCACAATGCGTCTCTTAAGATATATGAGATATATGACAACAATAATGGTTTACGTCAAAATTTCAAGCTTGGTCTACTATAACTTCTAGGAATAGATTCATAGAGACTGCTAGGGTTGCTATTAGTCATTCTCGCCATATAGCTAGATCTAGATAATTCATTGAGCACGCCTTAGATTTAGTTAGTTTATTTACTTATTTTTTTATATTTAATAAAATATTAGGACTAAAGAAGTAAAATTTTATGTTAGGAAATAAAATTGAAATTTTCGGCCACCGATTTTGAGATCTTTGGGAAGATACACATTAAGAACAAAGATAATCAATTTTTTTTATAAGAAGTCACAGGACACCAATGTAAGTTAAATAACAATTAGTGCACTATTTCTCATTTTTAGTAAAATGCAATTATAACTTTAAAAACATTTCATAATAATTATTCATATTTATTAGGATCTGATGGAGAGAGGTATTTCTGCAGCTATTTCACAGCTACCGAAGGGTTTTTTGGAATCTCAAGCAATTAACACCAACCATTTGTACTTTGATGATGTTGGAGGATACAAGAAAAGTAGAGTGTATAGACTTAGCTCTGAGGGGATATCTAGTTGCTTACATTCTTACGTCAGCTCTTACTCAACCACATCACAGATGGCTCATGATCTAGACTTGGAGGAGCGCATTATGTGGCATGTCCAAGAGAAGCTTCATCATGAGTTTGATATGCAGTTTGCTACGATGTAGGATCAGAGTTTAATGATGAAAATTTCCTAACTAATCCATAAAATTTTTTTAGTGCAACAATCAATTCCAAACTTAATACTAACCTTAGAACACAAATAAACTAACTAAAATCAAAACAGAAAGAAGAAAATTAAGGACAACAAAAGTAAGACCAATTCACAATTTGAAGGAAGAATAGGTAATTAGAACTTGCAATCACTTGAATTTAGCACAAACCATTGAAAATTAAAGAGCTTAGGTTAAATACAATTTGCACAAACCCATTTAAATTTTTTTTTTTTTGCAATAAAAAATAATTTGCAAATTTTGGCTTCTTTCTTTGTTTTCCTTTGCTATTATTTTCTTTTTCTTTTTCTTTTTTTTTTTTTAACAATTGAAACTAGAGCAAGACTTTAAAATAAGAAAAACAAATAAGATAATGCAAACTAAGTAAAAACTAAATTGATAAAGAAAAAGAGTGCAAATCGTAATTTGTTATTTTTTTAGATTTTTAGGTGTTGCAAATGACCTAAAGCTGAAATAAGAAACAAACTAATTAGTTACCATGAAAAATAAAATGAATGAAGAAGAAGAACACAATCGAAACTAAATTGATAAAAGAGAAAGATGAAAATATCGAATAGGAGAGTAAACAAACTAGGAATCAATTTTTTTTTCTAAAAAAAAAAGATGAAAACATAAAGAACAAGAAAATAAAGGATACATACTTGATTTTGAAGTCAAAGCTCTAATGCCAAACGATATGAATATGGGTAAGTTGTCCCAAACATGTATACAATGTTTTTACTTTTACTTTAGGATCTATCAATAATTAAGCAATATATCTTTAACTCCCAGCTAGACCTTTAGAAAACTTATTTCTAGCAACTTAAATTATTAAATGTTGCTTAATTCAAGAACATAGAATTAACTAAGTCAATTTTAAGCCTAGAATTAAGCTAATTTATAAAGTTATTAAGCCTTCACTCAATAAACTCACTAAATTTTTTCAAGAACCAAAGAAGAGAAAAAATCTCACAAAAGCAATTATGCCAAGAGCAATAATTAATTCAATAATAACCACGATGGCAGAATATGAGATATAAATACCCCTTATAATGCCTTACTTCCTATTCTAATTATTAGCTTCCTAACTAGAACAAAATAATTCAAACTAATGAATGTGGCCATGTTATTTGGCTAAGGAAGAGCTTGATGCCTCTTAAACGTAGCTAATATTCTAATCCTAATGAAAGAATAAGAAGAACAAGGCCTTAAACTTGGTCGAGGTGCAATTCGGCCATGAAGTAGTTTAGGCTTACTAAAAAACTAAACAAGTGTTTCTTTCAAGAAAAAATTATCCTAATTAAGAAACAAAGAAATCCTAAGCTAAAAAGGATAGGTAGAATTGGGCTAATGAGAGTAGGTGTAGAAGAGACAAAGCCAATTAAGCAAATCTTAGAAGACCTTGGACTTTGACTTTGTTGACTTGTTGACGTTATCTTTAGCTTGCCTTGGCTAAATATGTGTCTCTTTTTAGGACATCTAGCATGTCTGGTCTTTTTTTGTTTTGGAGGCTTTCATAGAATCATTTTTAGAACCTTCTTAAAATAAAGTTGATCTAATTAGAGAGCTTGACCTATAGTTTCTAACTTGAAGTTCCATAAATGAAATTAAAGTCCATAAGGCTTCATTTAGGCTTGGTGAGGATCCATTAATTACTCAACTAAGTGCTCTATGCATAATTTTGTCTTGAATCTCCATTTCAATCTTTATTTCCTCTTGCACAAAAGCTCCCAATGCCTCTTTGAATCGTTTTAAATGTCCTCTAATCATAGGTTCATTGAGTTTGAGGTTGTCCTCTTACTTAGTGCCATCCATGCTTGTCTCTCTCTCATTCTTTCTCTGATGTGAGACCTTATATCCCATGCTTTCTCTTTTTTTTATTTGGCTTTGCCAACTAATTTTTCCTTTTTTGAATAATAGTAGTAATAATAATAATAATAATAATAATAACAACAACAACAACAACAACAACAACAACAACAACAACAACAACAACAATAACTACAATAACAACAATTATTGTCTGTTGGTGCCCTAGAAGGCCAAGGGGGGGGGGGGGGGGGGGATAATGACAAATTTTATAAATTCAAACTAAATGCAAAAATAGATAAAAAAAAAAAAATCAACGTACAAGATTCATAGAGGTTCGACACAACTTGCCTACATCCTTTCCTCTAGTATTGCTACTAGAGCTTTCACTATTTTGATAGCTTAAGGTGCTATCAACAACTTTTACACAAGTAAGTTTTCAGGCACTTACCAAGCATTTATAAGTGATAGATTCTTAGGCACTATCAACCTCTTACAAGTAGTTCAACAAGTACTACTTAACCTTAACCTAAAGTAGTTTCTAGATACTTTCTTAAACATTTCACAAGAGATACTTTCAAATGGTCTCTCAACTCTGAGTTACAAACTAAAAGATTATTACACTTTTAGGAGAAGGAAAAACTCTCACTCTCAAGCAAGAATATATGCTCAAAGTACATTCATAAGGTAAGTTTGATGTGAGTTAAAAAGTAAAGAAAGTTTTTGAGAAATATGTCCTTCAAATTATATTTTGAAGATGACACTTTTAGGTTACTCTCAAGATTGATTAATGAATATCTTTTGGATGCTAGATCACTCTTTGTTCACTATGCAACAACCTTTTTTGATTTAGAATAGCTTTCAGAATGGATTACTCACTTAATAAAATAGTTCTCCATATTTTTATGTTAAGAGCAGTTCCTTTTATAGATTAAACAAGGAACTAATCATTAAAAAAGAGTTGTCACTTCACATTACAGTTATAGACAATTAACACCCGTTGAAGAAACTCCACTCCCGTTGGTAAGGTAACAACCATTGGTAATTTTAAGCAAACGCGTGGTTGAAAGTCAATTTGGGAGTAGATAGCTTAAGGCTCCTCCTTTGAATTTTTCAATTGTTTATTTCACTTTTTGTTCAACGGTCATTAGACATAAGAAATGCTCTTTTAGGTTACTCTCAAGCTTGATTAATGAATGTCTTTTGGATGCTAGATCACTCTTTGTTCACTATGCAACAACCTTTTTTGATTTAGAATAGCTTTCATAATGGATTACTCACTTAATAAAATAGTTCTCCATATTTTTATGTTAAGAGCAGCTCCTTTTATAGATTAAACAAGGAACTAGTCGTTAAAAAAGAGTTGTCACTTCACATTACAGTTATAGACAATTAACACCCGTTGAAGAAACTCCACGCCCGTTGGTAAGGTAACAACCATTGGTAATTTTAAGCAAACGCGTGGTTGAAAGTCAATTTGGGAATAGATAGCTTAAGGCTCCTCCTTTGAATTTTTCAATTGTTTATTTCACTTTTTCTTCAATGGTCATTGGACATAAGAAATGCTCTTTTAGGTTACTCTCAAGCTTGATTAATGAATGTCTTTTGGATGCTAGATCACTCTTTGTTCACTATGCAACAACCTTTTTTGATTTAGAATAACTTTCATAATGGATTACTCACTTAATAAAATAGTTCTCCATATTTTTATGTTAAGAGCAGCTCCTTTTATAAATTAAACAAGGAACTAGTCGTTAAAAAAAAGCTGTCACTTCACATTACAATTATAGACAATTAACACCTGTTGAAGAAACTCCACGCCCGTTGGTAAGGTAACAACCATTGGTAATTTTAAGCAAACGCGTGGTTGAAAGTCAATTTGGGAGTAGATAGCTTAAGGCTCCTCCTTTGAATTTTTCAATTGTTTATTTCACTTTTTCTTCAACGGTCATTTGACATAAGAAATGGTTATTGATTCTAACCTTAATGCCCGAGGGAGTTTGCTCAATGCCTATTGTTGATTTTTAGAAAATGTGATCCTTGTTTTTTGTTTTGTTTTTCAAAATCTGCAAAAGTGAGTTAATGTCTATTGGAATTTTTGCAATGCTTGTTCTCAACATCTGTTGAGTAATTGAGTGTACCCTGTTGGGAGGTCCATAAGGTGTGGCTCACACTAAAGCACTTTTTCAACACCGGTTATAAGAGTACAACGCCCGTTTCAAGGTCCATAAAGCATTGCTCAAACTAAAGCACTTCTCCAACACCTATTGTGAAAGTACAACGTTGGTTGCAAGGTCCAGTTCAATGCCTGTTGCGAAATCACAATGCTCATTGCGAGGTTTAGAGAGTATACCTTATACCTGAGCACTTGTCTAATGCTCGTGGCGAAATCACAACACTCGTTGCGAGGTTCAAAGAGCATAGCTCACTCTAGAACACTTGTCCAACAACTGTTGCGAAGGAAGTAATGCCTATTGCATAGTCCTCAATGGCTGTTGAAAGTGGGTAACACGCCTTGGGCGGTTTAATTGAGTTTACTTTGATTATCATCTTTTAATAGTTAGAGTTTTTCAATCGTCAACTCGAATGAGCTAAAAGCAAATTCTTCTCCAGTCATTACAGTTCAAGAAATTGATATACCTGCAAATTTTAACACAAACAATGTAATCATCAAAACAAGAGTTTGGGACCTGGAAGGTTCAATAACAACAACAACACTTAAAATTATTATAATTAAAATCTCCAGCAAGTTATGTTTAAAATTAAAAAAATTAAATTCTCCATCCATAGTTAAATTAATTTTTTATAAATATAAAAATTAACTTAAATTAAATTACTTCTCCAAAGCATAAATATAATATCTCACTTAAATAAATTAAAATTAAATTTACTTAAATGAAATAATAAATAATCCATACAAATTAATTTTCTTAAATTTCTTAAATCTCAATTGAATTCATACTTAAATAATTAATTTCATATATATAAATCTTTAAATCATTAGATATATTTTCTTTACAAAACATTCATTCTAAAAGTAAATATTATCTATATTTATTTAAATTTAAATTATTAAATGTAAAATATTGGTTAAACATAACTCATTAAACTTAATTTATAATAAATAATATACCCTAAATTAAAATAATAATCTCATTAATACAAAATTATTTCTCTTTAAAATACTAACATATACGTTAAATAATCTCTTTAAACACATTAAAATGTATCTAATCATCACTAGATGATAAAAATGCATAATCTTATAGATAAAAATTAGAAAAAAAAATATTCTTAAAATTATTTCAATAACTGAAAATGTCTAAAATCAAATTTTAAACTTTACAACTTAGTGCTATATAACACCTCAAATAACCTAGAAATCAAGCTTTTTTATGGTAAGAATTGAGTTATTCTTGTAAGTGTTAGCTTGTGTGTTAGTGACAGTGTGATTCTCTTCATTGTACATTAAGTTGTAATATTATACGAGATTCATTAATATTTAGGTTTATCTTTATATTGGTTAGACTTAAGTTAAAATATGTAAATTACCTTGTGATTGTTTAATTTTAAATTGAGAAATAAGTTGTGAGTCCAATAGATAGATTGCTAAGTTTGAAAAGTTTGAGTAGCATGAATAAGCTAATTTTATTTTTTAAAAAATCATTTAAGGAAAGAAAGTAGATAGATGATAACAACTTCAATTGTGTTTTTTAATATTAAATAACATCATTTATATAATAAAAAATTATTTTTATTGATAAAAAGTAGAAAAGTTTATTTAAATCTGATAAACTCTTTACACTTTAATTTTTCATTTTATATTTTTCATAAATATTAACAAATTTAATTTTCTTATTTCTTCTTTTCAATTTTGGCCAATAGAAAAAATAGGTTAATAATATCAATTAATAAAATATATGAAAACTTTTACTATATTAATTTTTAATGAGAATAGAAAGTGAAATTTGACTATCTGGATGTAAAAAGTCAAACTAACTTTTTATTTTATATTTAAAATATAAAAAATATGTTAAACTCTTTTTTTGTAAAATGATTCTTTATATTAAAGAGTTTGAGATGCATAAAAAGTGTCTCAACATGATTTAACACAAGCGCTTTGTAAACATCTTGCGTTCTTCTTTGATTCTTCTCCTTTCTTTATTTGTATGAGTTTTATTTAATTTTTATAAAATTTATCAATATCTGATTCATTCTCATCTTATACACATATGTGATAACAAATAACACTAATCCTTATCTGATGATAATTTTATAGCTATTATATTCCATTATTTTTCATAAACAAATAAAAAGTAACTTTCTAATTTGTCAAATTAAAAAATTATATTTAAATATTTATATAGAGATAGGAGTGATATTTATATTATATATATTATTATAATGATTATTTTAGTTAAGCTTGGATGCTTATGTTAGGCTGCACTAAATGGATTCTCTATCATAATTTTGCGACCTGCATCAATTTTAATTAAACAAATTAATATTTTTTTCATTTTACAATAGATGTCATTTAAAATTTTTACACATATATTAAGTATTATATTTAATAAATGTTAAAAAGTAATATTACTATTAATTAATTATTTTTATAATTTATTGTACACTTTTAAAAAATAATTATTATGAAAAAGATAAATAATAGAATTAGAAAAATTTAATTAATATTCATAATTAATTATAAAATATCCAATATTATTGAATAAAAATTTTTCTTTAAAATAATATTTAATTTGAGATGGAAGAAGTAATAATCAGCCTGATTTGGTTGAGAGACTACTTGGAATTTGACGATCGATCGGCATCTTTTTGGCTCTTGCTTAAAATAATGTTTTTATACCCAACCCTTATGGATAAGCATCATTGGGTGGACGGATTATGACATGAATCCAGATGTAAGAATCATAGATATCCAATTATTTATGTCCAATTATTTAAGTAATTAATTTGCCTAACCTTTTTCTTGTGTACAACTATTAAAGACAAGTACAGAATCTCAAAAAGTTAGTTTGATTAATTTTTTTTTTTTTAAAGAATTTAGTTTGATTAAAGTTACATTGATTCTATATCTGTTATTGCATTTCTTGTGTTTGAACAACTTTTCCTTTTCTGAGAAATGTTCAAATTGCCATTCAAAATTATGAGTTGTCCAATTGCAATTCTCAAAATCTTAAATTTATTGCTATTTGTAAAAAAAAAAAAAAAAAACCATGTATTTAATTTTTTTAGAATTATATCATGAATTTTATGGAAATCGTTATTCATTAACTTTGAATCACTACTAATTTTTACTGCAAAATAAATATGATATTTCAAATTCTAAAAGTAATTGTTGCAAAAAAGTTTCATAAATAAATATAAATAGATCTAATCATTTTTGCAGCCACACGAAAGAAATTTTAACTAATGACATATTTACACTATAATATTAGATAAAAATTATGTTATTAATTTTACAAAAATGGTAAATGTTTTATGGTTTTTTTTAATTAAATGAAATTTTCCTTTTCATAAAAACCGATTTTGTTATGTTTCAATTCCAAATACCAAAGATTTTTTTTTTTTTTCCATCCTTCGTTTTTAGGTAAAGTGATTAGAACATACATTTCTGAAAAGCAGCATTTTAGTTAATTAAAAAATATTTTAAATTTTATTTTTAGTTATTTGAAGCTATTATAATTAAAAATATTAAAATCGCTCAAGAAAATAGTTAATTTTTAATATTCTCTAAATAATATTATCAATATCAAATTTGATGCTATTTTAGCCATAATGGGCTAAATCCAACCTGTATAATGCAATTCCAAGATAGCATCCTAGTAAAGCGGTTAGCTCGGCCCATTTTATATGCTACAACATGCCAGCTCTTCAGCTTACTTACTAAGACTTCATTTATTTCGTAAAAATTATTTTTTTTCAAAAATATTTTTCTTATTTTCTAATATTTAATGCATTTAAAAAATTAGACAACATAAAATATTTTTTTGATTAATGAAAAATTAAATCACTTTAAAGGAAAATGATTTCTTTTTTAAAAAGGGAAATTATTTTTGAGATTTTGATAAACTTATCTAAATAAAAAATAAATAATATAAATGTGTGTATTGATTATTACTAATCATCTTTGACTATCACACTCATCATTGATTACTATCGGCCGATAGTGGTAGCCAGTGATAAATGAGGCCCATCAAAATTTTTATTTTAATATATTTTTTTATATTAAATAATAAAAAAATATAAAAATAAATATAAAAGTATTTTTAATCTAAATTTTATCATAATATCATAAACAAAAAGAAAATAAATATTTTTATAATATATTCTAATTACTAGAAAATAAATTTTTTAGAAAATTTACTCTTCAGAAAATATTTTTTTAAGAAAAATATTTTCTTAAAATATATTTTAATCACAAACAAGTTATTTTTGTTAAACAAGTAGAGCCCCAGTTAAGGACTTACATTCCAAATAAGATAGCACATCATAATCCAAACAGTTGAAGAATATTTACTCATTATAGCTCATATACTTAGAAAATGCCACCAAGTATCTGATTGACTTAATCATTAGAATGAATATTTGGTGCTAGGTTGAACTCCCTCTCACTTTCTTTTTTTTTTTTTTTGTAAAAAAAAAATTTCTTGCTATCATTGACAAAGCTACAAGCTCTTTTCCAAGTTCATCAATTGATGTGATGAGTGTGGACTTTACTAGTAGCCTTTGGCCTTTCAGCTATGGATCTTAGCATCAACATTAATCAATAAAAATAGGATGCCTAGATATGCCTGGACTTATTGAGGTCCTATCCCAGCTCATATCAATAATAACAACCTACCAACTTCACCCCTGATGAACTTGTAAGAACAAGCTTAATGCGGAGGTTGCATGCCATTCAAGATCCTCATGCTACTAATCATTGAACAGTCATATAAAAAGAGTTCACAGTAGTGTTGACGGAGTTTAACAAAACCTTTTGCAAGGATGCAATCTTATAGTAACAACAACAGTTTTACCACATCCACCTGTGCCAATACCAAATCAAACCCTCATTTACCACTACCAGCTCAACCCCTTTAAGTTAAAGTTATAACCCATTATCCCTTAGCTTGGGTGGAACATGTCTATACTCAAGAAATAATGCCACTAGCTCAGTATACAAATTAAGAGACAAAAGCCTACTCATATAAACCCATGATAACTAAGGTGGTCAATTTGAAAGCCTATTCCTAGGTTATGAAACTCTTTAAAAAAATATTATAGATACCAAAAAACACAAGGTAAGGAGTACTTTGCTTTAGACTATCACTTTTATGATCACAACCCTTTTTGACACAAGAAGTAAGGGATGAGCTAGCACCTAAAAAATTTTAGTTCCCAAACATCCATAATTATGATGGTTTGATTGATTCTAAAAGCCATTTATAAAAGGTCAAGCCCAAATTAGAACTTCATAAGTGCTCAAATGTCTTATTATGTAATGTTTTTCTTCCACCCTCAAAGGGGTAGAACAAGAATGGTACCAAGATTTGTCTCATGGCTAGGTCCATAGCTTTACACAATTGTCTGAATTATTTGTAGCTCATTTTGTTTCTACAATCCCTTAAATCAAGATTTTATTTGACCTATATGGAGTGGTTCATGAAGAAAGGGAATCATTGCTAAGTATTTTACTAAGTTTAACAAGGTAGTCATGCAAATTCACAACCTTAATAATCATAATTAAGGTTGTATTTAACTAAGTTTAACAAGGTAGGGTAGCCATGCAAATTCACAACGTCCCTCATCGTGATTTGAAATTGCAAAAATAGGGGGTTGTTTAATTTTTTGAGTATAGAGCATTTAAGAAATTTCTATGAATTATTATCAAAGAGCCTTGAATTCATCAGTCTAGATGATAATTTAAGACTTATTCTCACAGTTTATACAAATGAAGAGATGAAAAGAGTCAAGCTGACAATAGAAGTGAAAAAAATTGAGCTAAGCATAATGACTCACATTTTTGTTCTAGTTGAGGCAATTCTTATAACAACTTAGTTTGCCTTTTTACTTTATTACCAACTAGGATAAGTAAGGTTGCATTGGATAAAGATGTCTAGAAAATGGCTCAATCCTTAAAGAGCTTGATCACAAGGATAAAAATAAATATTATAGCTTTCATAAATATAACAAACATGATTTTAAACATTGTTGAAGTATTCATAATGAGATTGAAAGACTAGTATAACAAGGGAGACTAAGCCAATTTAAAATGAGACCTGTTAGTGATGAAGGAAGGTTCAAATGCCAACACATGGAGGCCTATCGTGGCATGTAAACTAACAATAGAGAATACATAGGAGTTATTGATGTTATTATAAGATGAAGAATTTGAGGTGACAACTCACATAAACAGAAAAATAAATTTGTTAGCCAATGTTTTGCCTAGTCGTGTTGTCATATGAAGATGATAAAAGGCTATGTGATCCTCATACATATGCTTCAATAGTACAAGCATAGCTCAAAAATTATTTAGGTAGATAAATTCTGATAGATGATGGTAGCTCAATCAACTTATAAACTTTAAATGTATACAAGGGTCTTGGTCAAGATCTTAGTAGATTTGGGCCCATCTAATCATGCTTCATTAGCTTAGGAGGAAGAAAAATAATTGTAATGGGTGCAACTAAATTTAATATAGAATTAGGGGACTTAGATATTGTAACATCCCTATCCTCATTAGTATTCTCACATGAACATATTCATTGCATAAATGATTTGCAATCTCACATGAACATATGCATTAGATAAATGATCATTTATATGTTAATTTGATAAGCATAATAATGAGACTTGCACCATTACATTTGGGAGATTTGAACATATATGTAATGTTTGTATAGTTGCATGACAAATTATCTTAT